>CAMRHE010001040.1:0-253309 GCA_947044405.1 Leptodactylus fallax | reverse complement strand
TGTCACGCTGACATTTGGGGTACACGATAATGTCACACTGACACTCGGGGTACAGGACAATGACGCGCTGACACTCGGGATACAGGATAATAACACGCTGAGACTTGGGGTACAGGATAATGACACACTGACACTTGGGGTACAGGATAATGACACGCTGACACTTGGGGTACAGGATAATAACACACTGACACTTGGGGTACAGGATAATGACGCGCTGACACTTGGGGTACAGGATAATGACAGACTGACACTTGGGGTACAGGATAATAACACACTGACACTTGGGGTACAGGATGACGCGCTGACACTCGGGGTACAGGATAATAACACACTGACACTTGGGGTACAGGATAATGACGCGCTGACACTTGGGGTACAAGAGAATGACACACTGACACTCGGGGTACAGGATAATGACAGGCTGACATTTGGGGTACACGATAATGTCACACTGACACTTGGGGTACAGGATAATGTCACACTGACACTTGGGGTACAGGATAATGTCACACTGACACTTGGGGTACAGGATAATGACATGCTGACACTCGGGGTACAGGATAATGTCACACTGACACTCGGGGTACAGGATAATGTCACGCTGACACTTGGGGTACAGGATAATGACACGGCTGACACTTGGGGTACAGGATAATGTCACGCTGACACTTGGGGTACAGGATAATGACACGCTGACACTTGGGGTACAGGATAATGACACGCTGACACTTGGGGGACAGGATAATGACACGCTGACACTTGGGGTACAGGATATGGGGTTTGGGGATAACACGCTGACACTTGGGGTACAGGATAATGACACGCTGACACTCGGGGTACAGGATAATGACACGCTGACACTCGGGGTACAGAATAATGACAGGCTGACACTCGGGATACAGGATAATGTCACGCTGACACTTGGGGTACAGGATAATGACACGCTGACACTTGGGGTACAGGATAATGACATGCTGACACTTGGGGTACAGGATAATGACACGCTGACACTTGGGGTACAGGATAATAACACGCTGACACTTGGGGTACAGGATAATAACACTCTGACACTTGGGGTACAGGATAATGACACGCTGACACTTGGGGTACAGGATAATGACACACTGACACTTGGGGTACAGGATAATGACAGGCTGACACTTGGGGTACAGGATAATGACACACTGACACTTGGGGTACAGGATAATGACATGCTGACACTTGGGGTACAGAATAATGACACGCTGACACTTTGGGTACAATACAATGACTCACTGACACTCGGGGTACAGGACAATGACACACTGATACTTGGGGTACAGGATAATGTCACGCTGACATTTGGGGTACACGATAATGTCACACTGACACTCGGGGTACAGGACAATGACGCGGGGGCTGACACTTGGGGTACAGGATAATAACACGCTGACACTTGGGGTACAGGATAATGACACACTGACACTTGGGGTACAGGATAGGGGGGATGGGAAAAAAGGGGGGAGGGGGCGGGGCGGTAATAACACACTGACACTTGGGGTACAGGATAATGACGCGCTGACACTTGGGGTACAAGAGAATGACACACTGACACTCGGGGTACAGGATAATGACAGGCTGACATTTGGGGTACACGATAATGTCACACTGACACTTGGGGTACAGGATAATGTCACACTGACCCTTGGGGTACAGGATAATGTCACACTGACACTTGGGGTACAGGATAATGACATGCTGACACTCGGGGTACAGGATAATGTCACACTGACACTCGGGATACAGGATAATGACACGCTGACACTTGGGGTACAGAATAATGACACGCTGACACTTGGGGTACAGAATAATGACTCGCTGACACTCGGGGTACAGAATAATGACACGCTGACACTTTGGGTACAATACAATGACTCACTGACACTCGGGGTACAGGACAATGACACACTGACACTTGGGGTACAATACAATGACTCACTGACACTCGGGGTACAGGACAATGACACGCTGATACTTGGGGTACAATACAATGACTCGCTGACACTCGGGGTACAGGACACTGTGGGCCCCCATTACATAAAAGTTCTCCAACAGTAAATTATTTTACAATTTACAGCAATGCAGGAAAACAAGGGCTGAAAATACATCCACACAAGGTAATTGGGCAACCAATAACCCCCCCAGCCCCCCATCATGGACACACAGGGAGCCATTTCCCCATTTCCTGATGTCCTACAATCCACCACAATCTACAAGCAGGGGAAATGTAACATCTCATTGTGGTAACAAGACTTGTTTGTCTGAGGGGTGAGCGGCCCGGGGGTGTCAGTCAAGGGTAACAGAGAGGCCCTGTCTGCGCGTCTGTCCTAGAGGCTTCATCTGCCCCAGTAACCTTCATTCAGAGGAGGCTTCGTCCCCCTCCTGTGTCTGGATGTCCCATACATGGCTGGCCTAGTTTACAATGATTAAACAAGCGGGCAGGGCCCAGGGGGTCTCGTCTCCATGGGAAGCCCCTAATTGATTTTACAGAGACCTTGGTTGGAGCATTGACTGGCAGGGGAGAAGATTTCGCTTTACATCCTCCTCCTCCCCCATTATTTTTCTTATCAAACACCCTTACTGAACCAGCTCGGCTGGCAGCGCTCGGTCGCCCCGGGCTCCAGTCATGGTTGCACAAAGCATTTTGTACACACTATGGGAATGTAGCAGAGCCGGGTCAGCGCAGGGGCCGCAGAGCTGGGAAAGGGTCATCTACGAGATGGAAAAATGCCTCAGCATGAGGGAAACCAAGACCGGCGTTACCACAAGTGATTTAGCAACGTCTTGGTTTACATTGCTCAGAAATAATCTAAAGTGATACATAGTGAAGGCTGAGGACAGCAAAAAGAGGCAAAAAGTTACAAAATCTGCAATTGGTTCTGACCACCCGGGACAACTAAGCCTGGCCCATATGGTGAGAAGTCTTATCGGCAGCCGTGACCTTGGGAAATCTAAGGAGGATACAATGGTGGAAGGGTAGAGCGGAGAAAGGAGGTGGGCAACAGAGGCCCCTGCCTAAGGCGTACAAGGTTATCTAACCACAGGGTAGAGATACAACTGAGATCTATAATGTATATGGGGGCACACTCTGGCTAGGCACTGTATATGGGGGCACACTCTGTCTTGTCACTGGGAATGGTGGTACACACTGTGTTGGCACTGGATATGGGGGGCGCACTCTGGTCTGGCACAGTATATGGTGGCACACTCTGTCTTAGCACTGTATATGGGGATACACGCTGTCTTGGCACTGTATATGGGGATACACGCTGTCTTGGCACTGTATATGGGGATACACGCTGTCTTGGCACTGTATATGGGGATACACGCTGTTTTGGCACTATATATGGGGATACACGCTGTCTTGGCACTGTATATGGGTATACACTCTGTCTTGGCACTATATATGGGGATACACGCTGTCTTGGCACTGTATATGGGTATACACGCTGTCTTGGCACTGTATATGGGGATACACGCTGTCTTGGCACTGTATATGGGGATACACTCTGTCTTGGCACTGTATATGGGGATACACTCTGTCTTGGCACTATATATGGGGATACACGCTGTTTTGGCACTATATATGGGGATACACGCTGTCTTGGCACTGTATATGGGTATACACTCTGTCTTGGCACTATATATGGGGATACCGCTGTCTTGCCTGTTTGGGACACGCTGTCTTGGCTCTGTATATGGGGATACACTCTGTCTTGGCACTGTATATGGGGATACACGCTGTCTTGGCACTGTATATGGGCCCGGGTATATGGGGCACTCTGTCTTGGCACTGTATATGGGGATACACTCTGTCTTGGCACTGTATATGGGGATACACTCTGTCTTGGCACTGTATATGGGGATACACTCTGTCTTGGCACTGTATATGGGGATACACTCTGTCTTGGCACTGTATATGGGGATACACGCTGTCTTGGCACTGTATATGGGGATACACGCTGTCTGCACTGTTGGGGTCCTCTGGCTGGGCGCTGTATATGGGGATACACTCTGTCTTGGCACTGTATATGGGGATACACGCTGTCTTGGCACTGTGTATGGGGATACACTCTGGCTGGGCGCTGTATATGAGGATACACTCTGTCTTGGCACTGTATATGGGGATACACGCTGTCTTGGCACTGTATATGGGGATACACGCTGTCTGAACAGTTTAAATTGAGAGCACACTGTAGCTGGGCACTGTAAATGCAGGACAGAATCTGGCTAGGCTGTGTATATTGGGGACACATTCTGCCCAGGCACTGTATATGGGGATACAATCTAACTGGGCACTGTATGTGGGGGAGAGACTCTAGCTGGGCATTGTATATTGGGTACACAATTCTAGCTGGGCACTGTATGTTGGGGACACACTCCTATCGGGCACTTTATATTGGAGCTGCACTCTGGCTAGGCACTGTATATGGGGCCACACTCTTGCTGGCACTCTATATTGGGAACACACTCTGGCTGGGCGGGGCCCCCTGGCTGGGCACTGTATATGGGGACAAATTCTGCCCACGTACTGTATATGGGGATACGATCTGGCTGGGCACTGTATGTGGAGGATACACTATGGGTGGGTGCTGTTTATGGGAGTAAATCTCTTGCTGGGCGTTGTATATGGGGTGTACAATCTGGCGAGGCAGGGACACACCACTTTAACAAGGAGAATGATAACACCCAGTTGACAGACATTTGTAGGAGGAGTAACAGAGGAACAGCAAATTGCAGAATTCTAAGAAAAGGTGCTGATGGCGAATGGAAATATTTACTAAATCAGACATGTCTCTTATAGTGAATAGTCATACCCCCCCAATAATATAATTCTGGATCACCTTTTCTTACAACTGTTGTTTCTCTGTTATTCCTCCTGGAATGTACTGATAAGTTGACAACCAGTTGGGATGGGTCCCTGTGCAGTATAGCATGGTCCAGCTCTGACAGAATGAAATTGTGTAGGGGCACATCCTTTTGACAATGTTAACGCCCAGTGGTCATACATTTGCAGGAAGAATAACAGAGGGATAACAGAATTCTAAGGAAATATGCTCATGGGGAATGCAAGTATTCACTAAATCAGACATGTCTTTTAGTAAATGATGATATCGTCATAATAAAACAATGCAGCATCTGCAGACTGTAATTTGCTATTCCCTGTTATTCCTCCGGAAATGTTAACCAAGTTGACAACTCTTTGGGTCTTTCTCTGCGCAGTCACAATGCCCATGATCTGTGCTGACAGTCATACTGTGTAAAGATTCGACCCTTTGACATTGACAACGTCTAGTTGTCATACTTTTGCAGGAGGAACAACAGAGGGATGTCAGAATTCTAAGAAAAGATGCTCATGGGGTATACAAGTATTTACTAAATCAGGTGCATTTTGCTCGGTTCCAGGAGATTTGCTTGGCACAAAGAGGGTTAATCCTGCACTTGGGCTGAACAATGCAGCATAAAGGAGGCTCCGGGCCCCGGAATGAGCTGGATCCCCGCAGGTTCCTCCGCTCAGACCACCTCAGAGCCCTTGTTTTTGTCAAAACCTCCGGAGTGTTTAGACAATGGCTTCGGGTCGACATTCCAGATGAGAGTTGAGGTCTCCATAGTAACACGGCAAGAAAAATAAAAGTGTACCGGGAGTTTGGCAGCGCCGGCGAATAACACTTGCCCTTTCTCGCAGATTCCCGCAGACAGGAGACGCTTGTGCATTGTGCCACGTTGGTACGGTTTGGGTAAATACGCAGCTTTTCATGTCAAATCTGAGAACCGGGGCACAAATTACCGGCAGGGTTAATATTAACCCCCTCTTAAAGGGAAAGTGTCGAAAAATTTTTAAATTTATTTATTAAAACCAGATAGTGAAATTATCACTTTTTTTTCTTTTTTTCCAGTTTTTATTTTCTGATTGTAGATTTTTTAATTCTATTTTCTGTCCATGATTATGGGGGCGGCCATCTTGCCTGAGCTTCTCCTCTGCTCTGTTAACAGCATTTAGTGATCTGCTTTACAGCATAGTCCTGGTCATAGGCAGCAATAGAATGGAGGTGACTCATTGCGGTCTATGGGAGAGTGTTCTAGACATGCTCTGTGCAGGGAGGGGGAGGAGATAAGCTGTGACATCATCTATTGGCCGTAGTGATGTAATGATGGGTCAGTGGTGTTATATAGAGGTATTATGTTCTATTGTAATCCAGTCTATTGTAAATGAGGTGACTGCTGCAAAGAAAATCTGTACAGAATTGGCAAGTGTCTGGCTATTGTTAGGATTTGTGGTCAGAGCGAAAATTGCTAGATATAGTACTTAAAAAAAAAATATATATATATATATATATATATATATATATATATATATAAAGTGATGACATGGATTTAAAAAATAGATGTTTCCCATAAAAATCGGGTTTAAAAAAATAGGTAATTTCTGGTGTCACATTCCCTTTAAGAGTAGAAGATTGAGTAATAGGGTGGATGTCCGGTCGGAATATCGTAGAAGCTTCAGTCAAAATGTGGCGTCTTGGCGTGACCCCCTGCTAGTAATAATGGTCCTGGAAGCTGAGCTATAAGGAGCTGTTTGTAGAGCTGTAAGGCTGCTTTAGCTGTCCCTGTGGTCACCAAAATAGTCCCAATTTTGCCAGGACCATCACAGCAAAACTGGACAGCAAAAGGGGCCCAGGGTGATCCACCAGTGATCAAGAGGACAGGGGTCCCCAATAAGTCCACTGTATAAATGGAGCCATAATACATATGCAGCCCCTTCTCCATTGACTTCTATGGGATTGATGGAGATATCTGGCTACAGACCTCCATCAGTCCCATAGAAGCCAATGGAGCAGCGGTTGTGCATGCTCACTACAGCCTCATTCACACCTGGAATTTGGGGATCCTCTTTCTTGGGATCATTACAGATCCCAAGTCATTAGTACATAGGGGATTAATGAGAAAACCCCTTTAATTTCTTAAAGGGGTTGTCCAGGAGTCAAATTATATTGATTGCTACAGCACCTGTACTACTTACCAAGCACAGCGCTGTACATTGTATAGTGGCTGTGCTTGGTATTGCAGCTCAGCCCCTTTTATTCAAATTTAACCATGTGACCAATGGAGGTGATGTCACTGACCCAAGAAGAGGAAGTGGAGCTCAATATCGCAGTCCAAGACAACCCCTTTAATAGCTTTATATCAATCACTGCATAGTTTTCCTGATACACAGCTCCAAATCTTCTCCATAGACAAGAAAAAAAAATATCTTCCTGCAGCCACCACTAGAGGGAGCTCAGGAGCTTACTGTGTTGACTTCTATGTAAGTATGCAGTAAGCTCCTGAGCTCCCCCTAGTGGTAACTGCAGTATTGTGTAAATCTATGTGTGCAGGGGATTTGGAGCTCTGTATCAGAAAAAGGGATATAATAATCAGTACAGAATTGTGGACCTTCATATGACATAATAAAATTTGGGTTTACTGAGAGTCAGTCCTCCTGGCTGGTGAATGGCGGTTCCACCAATTTAGAGCCGAGTTATAGAGAGGAGTGTAGTCACTTAGACAGACGATCAGCTGGAGCGTGACAGACTGCGTGACAGTCAGACTTGTTTATAGTGACAGCAAGGACCATGTAAGTGAAGGGCGGTGTAATTGATTGGGGGCGCTGCGCAGACGAGGAGCACCGGGGTCTATGACGCATTTAAAGGGTGCTAAGCTGACAGCCGACACATTGTAACAGTGCAGCAGTGTTATATCACAAATGGAGGTGGATACGCTGTTAGATACATTGTTTTATACAAATTTGTGGCTATACAGTAGTGTTATAACATGAAAGGATGTGGATACGTGGTTAGATACATTGTAACAGTGCAGCAGTGTTATAACACATACTGATGTGGATACGTTGTTAGATACATTGTTGCAGCAGACTCTGATACTTAGTATGACAATAGCCATTGCCTTTGCTAAAGTTGCTGCATCTGTATAGTAGTGATCATAGGGGGCAGGGGACAGGGGGGTTATGGACACCCCCCTCCCCCAGCAGAAATGTCTCCCCCTACTGTTCTCTGACTGTATAGCTTGGACACAGCAGTACACAGCCCATATATTTGTGTGTTTACCTGGCCCTAACAATAGTGGGCTGCACTCCATCCTCTGAGGATATCCTGTGTATGTTAGCACAGGAGCCCCCACACGAAAAGTAATATACCCCAGAGAGTGTGTGTGCACCACCACCCCCCCCCCCCCACCCTGAAGGACCCCTTTATATGGCATTCCTGAAAGTGAATGGAAACAGTCAGTGGATGAATATTGATCCTGAGCCAGCAGAAGGTTTGTTACAGGTAAAAGAAGTTGTCAGGACTACAGTAACATCAATGATTTCCTGTGCAGAGAGAACAACAAGTTACTTTGTGACCATCTGCAAAAAATCTGGTTGTACATGGTTATATGACTGACACATTAACCCCACAATGTGACCCCAAGTCACGCAAAGAGCTTTTGCATGTCACATGACTTATCTATGACCTATTGAGCATACAGGCAGTATATAACACATGACCAAGGACTGCAATGTATACATGTAACTGTATAACATAAGAACACCAGCAGAATAGTGAGTGCAGCTCTGGAGTATAATACAGGATATAACTCAGGATCAGTACAGGATAAGTAATGTAATGTATGTACACAGTGACTGCACCAGCAGAATAGTGAGTGCAGCTCTGGAGTATAATACAGGATGTAACTCAGGATCGATATAACTAATGTATTTATAAAGTCACAGAACTCTCTATGTAGATTATATCTGTATATATAAAGTATACACTGGAGGTCAGAGGTGGAATTGGGCTTCACAGTAGGATGTGTGCTTGTGCAGAGTCTCTGGAGTGATACATAGTGACTGGTGTGAGGAGTAGACTGGAGCTGTGACTGGTGATATGGATGGCTCTGAGCTCTGCTCCCTCCTCCTCCTCCTCTCCCCTCCTCTTGCTGATGGTGCTGCTACAGCTGGAGAAAGACAAGCAGACTGCACGGTGCACTGGCCGGAGACACTGCATTGTATTGGATGAGACAGGCACACTGTATGTAGAGCTGCACCCAGAGCCCTCCTGCAATAACTGGCATTATACTGGCATAGGCTGTGTGACTGACAGCATGTGACTGCAGCCTGCACCACCCTGAGAGCAGACCCTGGATCATAACAACCACCATCCTGCTCTGAAGCCGGGACTAAAACTTTCACCTCCCTGCTGGACAAACTCCTGCCTGGGCTGAGGCACTACTACTCCCCCCAACTCTGCACTGGGCTGAGACACTACTACTCCCCCCACTCTGAAGTGGGATTAATTGCTGCAGAGTTTGCTCCATTCAACCTACTGGGGGTGAGTCTTCTATCAGCTGTTACTGTCTGCAGTAGTTTAAGATGTAGCAGAGCTGTGTATGTCATTTGACACAACTCATTAGGATGGCATAACATTTACATAGGACTGCAAGTAACTTATCACAGAGCAACCATAAAGTACTCTTTTTTTTTTTTTTTTTTTTTTTTTTGGTATGTAGCTGTTTGGTAAGATGAAGCAGAGCTGTGTATATCATGTGGCACAACCCATTATGATCACCTGTTTTACATAGGACTGCAAGTAACTCAGCAAAGAGCACGCATAAAGTATGGAGTCTTCTATCCTCCCTTACTTTATGAAGTAGTTTGTAGATGTTTCAGAGCTGTGTGTGTCATGTGGCACACCTCATTGTAATCTCATAGCATGTACATAGGAGTGTAAGTAACTTACTGTCATATGTTACTGTATATAGTAATTTGTAGATGTAGCAGAGTTGTGTATGTCATGTGGCACACCTCATTGTAATATCATAGCATATACTTAGGACTGTAAGTAACTTACTGTCATATGTTACTGTATGTAGTAATTTGTAGATGTAGCAGAGTTGTGTATGTCATGTGGCACACCTCATTGTAATATCATAGCATAATTAGGATGTCAGTAACTTACTGTCATATGTTACTGTATGCAGTTTTTTTTGGTTGTGGGGGGGTTTTGTTTTTGTTGTGGCCCTTCTTTGGCCTATTTAGGACTGCAAGTAGTTTAGCACAGTGCACCCATAAAGTATTATATAGCATACACAGTCTGCTATGTCTGTTGTAACTTTTAAGGGTCTTGGGGTGTCTTTAGCATCTGAACATGTTTTATTAGCACCTGTGTCTTTCAAGAGTTTCTGCAGCAGCTTCGGCACAGACAGCTGGTAACTGACCGGTGTCATTCACATAGCATAGTGTCAGGGCTGTCATGTGTTTACCCCATGTGCTAGGTCATACACCCCCAGTGGACTTCAGAGCTGACAATCCACCCCCTGCTGACATCATGTAGAATGATACAATGTTGCAAGTTGTGTTTATATCAGTTGCAAGTTGTGTTTATATCAGTTACAACTTTATTTATATTTTTGGCTTTAATGTAACAGTTTTGTAAATATTTAGTACCGGCCAATAGACCTGACAGGGCTGTGCCTTTAATTTAACCCATTCACGGCCACCACTTTTTGCAGTGTTTGCAGAGATCTGAAGGGCTTTTTAAAGGGGTGGGGGGGGGAAAACTCCTCCCTTTTGTCATGCAATGTGTACAGCTGTACATGTAGGTGGCCTCAGACTATCCTGGTAACAGACAGTGTGTGAAGTTCAGGCAGGCAAAAGCCCCTTGTATGGTAAAGTTATACATTACAGGCATGTGTCAGCCACAGGGAGGAGGGGGCAGCAGCAGATATCACATAGATAGCCCCCCAGGGCCAGGCCATTGTTATGGGAAGCATCATGTAGTTAGACCTTTACATACACATGTAGAAGAGCTCACTTTGTGATTTATCTGTTCCAGGTTACATGCCCTGAGTTGTTGTTGTAACCGTAACCCTAACTTGTAGTCCTATGTAAAACACATAACTCATTGAGATGTCTTCTGACTCTAGGTGATATGTGTCTGTTTGCATGGGACTGCAGGTTAGGGTTACTACTACTATGACTTAACTGACCCAATGTTGCCCCAAATAGATAAATGACAAATTCAGCTCTGGCAGAACTCAATGTGTTATGCAGTATTTTACATAGGACTGCAGGTTAGGTTTACTACTGTTATATCTTAACTTGGAATTCAAGCCCAAATAGATAATGACAAACTCAGCTCTGCTGCAGCTATAGCCAATACTTGAATGGGTTGAGCGCTGTTTTACATAGGACTGCAGGTTAGGTTTATTACTCCTGTATGTGTTTTCTACTGCTATAAGTTATATTCGCAGGATACGCAGCCCCCAATTTGTGAATGATGCACTATTTTACATAGGACTGCAGGTTAGGTTTACTTCTGCTATATCTTAACTTTGGATTCAAACCTTAAATAGATAAATGACAAACTCAGCTCTGCTACAACTCTAGCTGATATCCCAATGTGTTATATACTGTATTGCATAGGTCTGCAGGTTGGAGTTACTACTGCTATAAATGATATACTCAGGAGGATGATGCAGACCCAAATAGGCAAACGACAAACTCAGCTCTGCTACAACTCTAGCTGATATCCCAATGTGTTATGCTCTGTTTTGCATAGGACTGAAGGCTAGGGTTACTACTACTGTATTCTCTGTTTTCTACTGTCATATCTAAATTGTTAAATGACAAACTCGGCTCTGCTGCAACTCTGAGTGATATCCGTGGTTTGTACTATTTTACATAGGACTGCAGGCCAGGGTTACTACTACTGTATACGCTACTTACTGTTATGTTATACAATGTACTCGGGGAATGCAATCCTAAATAGATAAATGGAGATGCCAGCACTGCTACAGCTCAGTGGGTTAGGTGTGTGTGTTATGTTTTATTTATTTTTACATAGGACTGCAGGTTTGGATTACTGCTACTATATTTTACTATAACCCAAATAAATAAATAAATAAAGTTCGCTCTGCTATCACTGGACATGAATCTGTATGTTTTATTTTACATAGGACTGCAGATTATTGTTACTACTCCAGTATGCTCGAGTTATAACCCCAGAGATAAATGACAAAGTCAGCTCTACAACTCTGGATAATATCTCCATGTGGTATTTTACATAGGACTACAGATTAGAGAATTTAGGATGCAGACCCCCCAAGATAAGAAAAAAACAGCTCAGCTATCAATATAAGCAACATTCCCAAGTGTAATTTTACATAGGACTGCAGTTAGGTATTACTACAGCATGCTCAAGTGATAAAGATGTAGCTCTGCTACTACTATAGGTGATATCTAAGTGTGTTATTTTACATAGGACTGCAGGTTAGGGCTACTATTACTATATTGTATCTACAAATAGATAACTGAGTCAGCTCTGCTACATCTGTACATCCCCTCTGTATAGTCACATGGTGTCTGGGATTATTTATGAAGTTGCCCAAGATTTATGTGATGTCTGCACCTATAGAATTTACTGTTGGGTCTGCACCAAAATGATGGAACCTGATAGCAAAAATCAGAATGACCTGCAGAAAGGGGGCGCTGTTGTACTCTGGACAGCCACATGACAACCCACCGGCACTTTATATATAGTATACGGTATATGTAGCACTGCAATCTACTCCACTTAGAGCTGGGAAAGCTGGGTGACTGACGATCAATATGATCGCCCTTCCATTAAACACCCAGCTTTCCTAGAGTGCTATAGTATATTCTTATGTCATATACACCCCCAGCAGCACTGTGTAAATAGTCACACATATTATTCAGGGTGCTAGGAAAGCTGGATGACCACTCCATATTAAGGGTTTCTCAGTTTTCCCTGAAACATGTATAAGTAATATACAGCTGGACTTAATGTATATGTATAAATACTCCCATCATCCTCTACTGACTGGGCCTTGTAGTTAGTAGGTGACTGTATATAGGTCTGGTTACATATATGAAGGTCTATACATTGCTGTGCTGTTGGGGAATCTCCGGCAGGACTCATGTGACTCAAATGGATTTTTGTAGTTGATTGGAACGACCAAAAAATTGTGGAAAAAATTGCAATTTCCTTGAATCAACCGAAGCAAAAAATGAAGTATATGTGAAAAATGGAAAAGGAGGAATTCTGTTAATCTTCTGATTATTTCCGTTCTGCTTTCAACATCTGTGTTTGCTGTGTGTGAAAAGAACCTAACCTCTGGAGGTCCCAGCATGGTGGGAGTTGTAGTTGTGCAAGAGTTGGAGACTCCGTCATCATAGACTGGACAATCCCTTTAAAGCGTTATTCCCGTGCCAACATTAGGATTGGTGGAGTTTGGCCTATGAGACCCCTCCGATCCACAGAACCTATGGGCAGATTTCTTCTTTTCACTGTGCATATGCCTTAAAGGGATTGTGTCACCAGACACAAGGTGACACTAACCTATCTATCTGCAGGGCTGGGGTGATATGCTGGCTCTGGTGACACAATCCCTTTAAGTACATATTTGTTACAATATCCTCGCTGTCTTGTCTTACATGTCTGCCATTATGTAAACTTCCATTATTACTTTCCTTCTCCACCCAACCTCAAATGTGAAAGTCTCTGCAAAATACAATAGTGTGACATGGCGGGCTCCTTTGATGATGAAGTTGCTTGACCTAGGGGGTCTTTCTGATGTCAGTCAGTATGTAGGGTGCCATTATGGGTGTGACCAGGAAAGTGTAGATGAAGAAGATGAGAGCATGGCACTTGTGCGGGGAGCGTGTATAGTGCACACGTGTGACCTCTCGTGCTACAGACCTGACTGTATTCTTATTGTGATAGAGACAGGAACCAGGAACACAACTCAATAGCATGCAGACTATAGAGGCAGCCAATGTGGCTGCTCTGGGGCCCCTGGAGGGCCCATTCCAGGCTGTTCCTAACCCCTGTGTTGATAGATGGTGAGAAGATCCAAGACAAGGATATGGTCCGCAGGGGCTGCAGTGTGGTAGTGTAAAGCAGCACCTGAAATGGGTCTGCTACTTTATTACAAGGCTCATTGCCCTCTATGTACCCCACAGCATAACCTTCTTGCTATAGCGGCACCATGCCATTCATGGCCTAGGAGCTTCACGTTATCCACATTATGGCTCACATTGGGAAGACTGATCATCTAATATGCATGGGGACATCATGACTCTCCCTGGATATCGGTGAAAATAAGGGTTGGTCATGTTGAATTTTGATATGTCTGATCCTTTTGTGTACATCGGAGATGAAAGGTATCTGGGAGAAACTTCCTTCACTCTCCCTTTTGAGAACACATGCACGCTGTGCCAAACCAAGTATGCATGTGTATGGGGGGTATAAGGAGGAATAGCTGTCAGGCAAGCAAATGTTCACCCAACAAATTCAGCCTTCAGCTTTGTGCAACATCTGTACATTTTAGCACCATTTACACGTCCCTTTCCTTCTCTATCTGGCCCAGACCACCATGATGACAACTTGTCTGTGCACACAAGCTTCCTATAATCCCCATCCTCTATAAGTGCCCCCCATAGTAATCGTTCCCCTTTTAGTGCCACAGAATCCCCCCTTGACTATATGCTGCTGAACATAATGTTCTCCTTTCTGACAGTGGAAGGCTGTGTATCATAAATCTTCTCCCTCCAGTCCACCAGAGGGCAGGGGAAATACATTTACGGTGCACAGACTGAGGCCATCAAAGAGGATCAGACGGGAGATCAAGAAGTTTATCCATCCCTAGTGTGGTGAGGGGGGACCTGTGGGCCCCTCTGGCCTCTGGGCCCGGTTTCAGCTATGACCCCTATAGTTGCATTGACTATGGACTGGTTTTGCATGCAGGGGAGCCATGTCCCTATCAGAACACCTCCCAGAATGCCCCCTGCCAGTGACACCCTCGCCTCCTGGTCCCCATGCTGCAGGATTGTCTCCTGGCCGGTGTCGGCGTTGCTTCTGTTCCCCCGAATCCTCCTGGCCCGCTCTCATTTATTTTCCAATACAAAGTAACAGTCCCAGATTGTTGTAATCTCTGTGTGTAATATACAGGGAGGCCGCTGCGGCCGGCCAGCGGGGTGTCTAATGCAGCGTGAAACTACATGTAATAAAAGAGAATATTTTCCTTCTCGCTCCATTACACTGTGGGGAAATGCAGGTTACCGCATCACTCTGGTACATTTGACAGGAGGCCGCGCCTGCCCCCCACCAGCGGTGACATAAGACCCACCGCCCGGCCTGGGCATCTATCAGTGCTTTGCCCAGGGAATGTTAATGAACCCCATGTCTAACCTTGTGCCTCCTTCCCAGCAAATACCACAGCCCGTATCCCAGTAACCCCCTCCTCCTCCTTCACCAAAGTAAGGGGAAATGTCACGGTAATCCAAAACGACAAGCCGCTCTATACGGGTAGCAACGACAATTGGCACTGGTAGGAAACCTTAAAGGGCAATTCCACTTACAGTTGATATTGACATCAGTGACACAGCAGAGTTTTCTAAACTACATGGTAAAGACGGTAGAAAAAAACTTGCTCCATATTTTGTAAAGTTCAGAATATCACTCCCATCATGCCTCAGTCATAGATTTTACATTTTCCCTACAGTGGGAGGAGTTTTCTCCTCTGCTCATTGTCTCCCCCTCCTCATACATAGTACAGTAGTCAGCAGGGGGCGACAATGAGCACAAGAGAAAGTTCCTCCAATTGTAAATAAGAATTTGAAATAGTCAAATTTCGGAAGTGGATAGTGAAAGTAATATTTCAAGGCAAAAAAGAAGCATTTTGTTAAACCTATTCTTTAATATCTCTATACTGTTTCATCCGGGAAGTTTTCCTGCACCAGTGTGACGAATATCTACAGTCTCTGGAATTGCCCTTTAATTTCTGACCACCACACACATAAGTGTTTCTGAATGAGATGTCTGATGCCCGTCCATATGGGGAGATATTTAGGGAATGTCAGAGCGTCTAGAACAATAGGATGTGTTGTTCATGTGTGTCCCAGCTGGGTTGTAGAACATGGCCTTGGGCTCCTCCCGTGTTTCTCTTTCACAATCAATCCCTCATAAAAGCCGAGGGTCAGGAATAAAGGGAGCAACTCATAGCAAGATGAGGCTGTGTGGGATCCATGACCACCTGCCCTGCTCACCTCTATGGTTGATGGTGGTCAATGGGTTGCCAAAAGACTGTATTGTATTAAAGGGTAGGTATACTTGTATAACTTCTTGCTTCGATGTATCTGCAACAAAAAATGAAGCAACTTTGCAAATAGTTTTGATTAAAAATATTGCACAGTTTTGTGTCTACAGCTACGCAGAGCTGTGTCTCCATGGCGACAGACTACACACTAACTCTGTGTGTAGTCTGATCCTGCAGTTGTGCAGAATTACTCCACTCTGTCTGATTCTCTTTCTAATCTGGTTATACACGTTATATCAATGTCGTAGGAACCCATTGATTTAGTTAGGGCAGGTGTATGGGGTGTCAAAGCTGATAAAGATCAGGCAGATGGATTTAAACATGCCCAATCCTTATTAGTCTGGGAAGATAAACCACCGCCATATGTGGCGGTCTATATGTCCCCTCTCCCCATTCAGGACATATAGACAATTGGTCAACCCGAAAGTGCATGTGTATGGGGAATTTGGGTGGGGGTCAGGAGTAATATCTGTCAGCCAAGTGAGCTGTAGACCACTATCTAAGGTGTCTGGCCAACCTTATCCTCTGTATGCTTCCAAAGTTACTTCATTTTAGATTCTTCAAAGCCTTAACATCCTGGTAGCAAAAGTATTCACACCCTAATGTAATACTGCAGAGACAATGCAGACCCTATCCCAGGACCCCCCACGATCAGCACATAATGGGGGCCTCCAGGTTGTCTAAAGCAGAGAACCCCCTGTAAGGATCTTCACGTAGATACATCATATGTCATGACGACAACTTAGATTGTAGCCGGAGTGACGTGGTCGGAACTATAGAATGAAACAATGTAGCTGTATAGACGTGGCCGTCTCCTTTATTTTTAGCCAAGACCTCCCCGATCTGTAGACCCTTGGGACGTCCCCGGTAATGAGATGCTGAGGCAATAGATAACTGTACGGCCTCTGTATGGATACAGGTGTCAAAAACAGCGAAACCGTCACCTGTGGGATCACGAGAGCAATGAAAATACCTGGTGACAGGTGCGCAGGAAGTAAACACGCTCATTAGCTGCTACATTGTTGCAGTGTAAGCTATTGATAGGGTAGTGTGAGAGTCTTCTATTAGATGTTCAGGGCATATATAAGGGCAAATATTCCCTTGTAGCCCATGTCACAGTTATAGGGCTAAATAGTGATGTCATATCCCAGTACTCAAAATGTGGCCCCCTCATGCTATATACCTTTGTATGTTGTGATTTGGTGTTCTTTCTAGATAGAGGGAGCAGTCAGTCAAACAGTTTTTGGCTGTCACTGATAAACTGTCTGCAACATCACTGGAGGAGAAATGGTTAATCTCTACCATTAGTCAATAAAACCACAAAGAGGTGGGGCTAATGCTACAAAGACAGGGCATTTCTGTGCTATCTGGTGCCATTCGCAGATGGGAGGGGGGAGCAGCCAGTCAAACAGCTTTTGGCTGTCACTTATGAATTGTCTGTGATATCACTGGAGGGGAAATGGTTAATCTCTACCATTACAAGGCCACAAAGAGGGGGTATTTCTGTCCTATAGCTGGTGCCATTCCCAGATGAGAGGGGGGAGCAGTCAGTCAAACAGCTTTTAGATGTCAATTTTAGCCTGTCTATGGCCAGTCGATGAACCTTCATGCCCTGTAATCAGTGTCACCGCCTGCAGAGTATTACATGGAGTATAAATACTCTCCTGTGTCAGTCACTGGACACATTGGCTTGTCATCATGTGCAGTCATGTTGTCTTTAGAAGGTTAATGGCGGGGCTGCCACCCAGGCTGACAGCTTTATGTGTCCAGGGCCATCACCCTCTGCCAAATGCAGCATTGACTTGTGGTGTAATACAAGGCTGCGGAGCAGGAGCTGTCAGTCTAGTGGCAGCCGCTGATGTGCCACGTGTGCAGAGGTCTTATATAAGATGGTACATTGTATATCTACACCTGTGAGATGGAAGCAGAGCTGAAGGAGTGCACCTGTGTATAGACTGCTAAATACATGGAGTCTGTGACAACCAACTCAAGGGTTAAAGGGGTTTTGCCAATTTTATGTTAAGTGATATTATTGTATAATGTGACGTTCTAGAACTTTCTAATAAACCATTCAGGATGTCTGCTAGTGAATAAGAATATTCCTATTTACATGTAGGGTTAAAAATATCTACAAATCTAAAACATCTCAGCTGAAGGTTTGCTACAATTGTATCCAGTCTAGAACTCCTCTGTTTGTTAAACAGTCTTTAATTCCATGGATACAATGTAGCAAATGACCAGGACTAAAGAGATGTGTACACAGAATATCATCCTCATTGTTTCTATTAATTCTTATTATTACAATGTTTTATCATTAATATCCTAGCACGTTCTCCGTATAGACAAACAGCTTGTCCTCATATACCGCAGAAGAAAGTGACAGACACAATAATAATACTGCAGAGCAGTCACATCTGTTATCAAAATGTTTACAGCGTCTACTCCAATCCCATCAGCCCCAGATATAGATATAATAATCACTGACTGTACCCCCGACTTCTACCTACAGATTAATGCTGAATTCTCATACATAGGGGGCAGTAGTTATATTCTTGTCATAGGAGCGTATATAGTAGTTATATTCTTGTACATAGGGGCAGTATTATAGTAGTTATATTCTTGTACATAGGGGGCAGTATTATAGTAGTTATATTCTTGTACATAGGGGGCAGTATTATAGTAGTTATATTCTTGTACATAGGGGGCAGTATTATAGTAGTTATATTCTTGTACATAGGAGCAGTATTATAGTAGTTATATTCTTGTACATAGGAGCAGTATTATAGTAGTTATATTCTTGTACATAGAGGGCAGTATTATAGTAGTTATATTCTTGTACATAGGGGGCAGTATTATAGTAGTTATATTCTTGTACATAGGGGCAGTATTATAGTAGTTATATTCTTGTACATAGGGGCAGTATTATAGTAGTTATATTCTTGTACATAGGAGCAGTATTATAGTAGTTATATTCTTGTACATAGGAGCAGTATTATAGTAGTTATATTCTTGTACATAGGGGGCAGTATTATAGTAGTTATATTCTTGTACATAGGGGGCAGTATTATAGTAGTTATATTCTTGTACATAGGAGCAGTATTATAGTAGTTATATTCTTGTACAGGGTACGGGCAGTATTATAGTAGTTATTTCTTGTACATAGGAGGCAGTATTATAGTAGTTATATTCTTGTACATAGGGGCAGTATTATAGTAGTTATATTCTTGTACATAGGGGCAGTATTATAGTAGTTATATTCTTGTACATAGGGGGCAGTATTATAGTAGTTATATTCTTGTACATAGGGGGCAGGATTATAGTAGTTATATTCTTGTACATAGGGGCAGTATTATAGTAGTTATATTCTTGTACATAGGAGCAGTATTATAGTAGTTATATTCTTGTACATAGGAGCAGTATTATAGTAGTTATATTCTTGTACATAGGAGCAGTATTATAGTAGTTATATTCTTGTACATAGGAGGCAGTATTATAGTAGTTATATTCTTGTACTTAGGAGGCAGTATTATAGTAGTTATATTCTTGTACATAGGGGCAGTATTATAGTAGTTATATTCTTGTACATAGGGGCAGTATTATAGTAGTTATATTCTTGTACACAGGAGCAGTATTATAGTAGTTATATTCTTGTACATAGGGGGCAGTATTATAGTAGTTATATTCTTGTACATAGGGGCAGTATTATAGTAGTTATATTCTTGTACATAGGAGCAGTATTATAGTAGTTATATTCTTGTACATAGGGGCAGTATTATAGTAGTTATATTCTTGTACATAGGGGCAGTATTATAGTAGTTATATTCTTGTACATAGGAGCAGTATTATAGTAGTTATATTCTTGTACATAGGGGCAGTATTATAGTAGTTATATTCTTGTACATAGGAGCAGTATTATAGTAGTTATATTCTTGTACATAGGGGGCAGTATTATAGTAGTTATATTCTTGTACATAGGAGCCAGTATTATAGTAGTTATATTCTTGTACATAGGGGGCAGTATTATAGTAGTTATATTCTTGTACATAGGGGCAGTATTATAGTAGTTATATTCTTGTACATAGGGGGCAGTATTATAGTAGTTATATTCTTGTACATAGAGGGCAGTATTATAGTAGTTATATTCTTGTACATAGGAGCAGTATTATAGTAGTTATATTCTTGTACATAGGAGCAGTATTATAGTAGTTATATTCTTGTACATAGGAGCAGTATTATAGTAGTTATATTCTTGTACATAGGAGCAGTATTATAGTAGTTATATTCTTGTACATAGGGTAGGGGAATAGAGTATACTTGACATGGGGGTAGTATTATAGTAGTTATATTCTTGTACATAGGAGCTAGTATTATAGTAGTTATATTCTTGTACATAGGAGCAGTATTATAGTAGTTATATTCTTGTACATAGGAGCAGTATTATAGTAGTTATATTCTTGTACATAGGGGCAGTGTTATAGTAGTTATATTCTTGTACATAGGGGCAGTATTATAGTAGTTATACTGTACATAGGAGCAGTATTATAGTAGTTATATTCTTGTACATAGGAGCACTATTATAGTAGTTATATTCTTGTACATAGGGGGCAGTATTATAGTAGTTATATTCTTGTACACAGGGGGCAGTATTATAATTGTGATCTCTATGCAGTTGGAGTCTTTGTTGCACCATATGGGGAGATACATGATATTTGTGTAAAGATTTGTTGGACATTCCTCAGATATGTAACTATCTGGCATTTCTTATAACTTGTCAGGATGACCTAGAACCCTGGTCTGGATGATGTCTGATTTTTCTGCTCTGAGCTCTCTGGATTAATGGGTATTAGGTTTTTGTGAGATTTCACGCCCCACATGTTACCGTGTGATAGGTGCATCCAATCTCCCGGCTGTCCTTTCTGATTCGGAGCTGCTGACAGATAAACCGTGAGAATGTCTTACGAATTCTGTAATATCCAGGAGACATCGGGATACATTAGGCCTTTACTAACAGCAGATATTACTACATGATTATAATACGATACATATGTTGGGTTTGGCGTTAAGTACTTTTTTTTATTTTTTTCTTACAGAAATTCTGCAGTGCATAAATACAGCTGTTATTATGACACAATGTGCTCACCCAGCTTTCCTAGAAACCTGAAAGGCAAATCTTTCTAGTTATGCATTGGTTGTTACTCAGTTTTTCTAGAATGTAACAACTTTTAGAATTGATCTATTTCATGTCTGTAAGGAATAAACCAGACTTTGCCATGGGGGTTAGGTTTTAGTTTGTGACCCCTTTATCCTCCCCGATTAGTTTTGTTACCCTCACCGCCAAGATCTTTGGGATCCATGTTATTACAGATCCAGTAATGTGCAGGGGATTTGCTTCTCTAATGACAAAGTTTAGAAATGAGTCCAGTTAAGCCCCCGCAGCCCCTCCAGAAACCTTATCACCCCCGGCACAGGGCTCCAGCCTCACTCCTGTAACTCTATATCAGCCCTGGGACTCTGCAGGCTGTTGGCTCCTGCTACACCGGGGACTGCCAAATGCAAACAGAGTGTGGACGTATGGCTGGTACATGAGCCACGGCTTTCAGCACAGTTTACATGTTATAGCAGGATTTTAACTGTATCTCACCAAAACCTTCCCCTGTTGCTGTGATCTGCAAGTCCTCCTTAAAGGGATTGTACAGGATTAGTAAAACATGGCTGCTTTCTTCCAAAACAGCGCCACTCGTGTCCATGGGTGATGTCTGGTAATACAGCTCTGCTCAATACAAATGAATAAGGCAGTGCTGCAATACCACACACAACCTGTAGATAGTTGTGGCGCTCTAACAGTAGACACTATATATATATATATATATATATATATATATATATATATATATAAATGTATAAATGTGTGTTTACTTGTAATATATATATATATATATATATATATATATATATATATATTATTTAATGTTATATCAAGTTTAATAAATTTGTATATATTATATATGTATAATATATTTCTATAATGCATCTGTGTGTGTGAAATATGCACAAATGTATGTGTGTGTGTATATAAATATATATGTATACGTTTTATATTAAATTAATTGTACAATTATTATATATGTGTAATGTGTGTGTGTGTGTATATATATATATATACAGTACAGACCAAAAGTTTGGACACACCTTCTCATTCCAAGAGTTTTCTGTATTTTCATGACTATAAAAATTGTAGATTCACACTGAAGGCATCAAAACTATGAATTAACACATGTGGAATTATATACGTAACAAAAAAGTGTGAAACAACTGAAAATATGTCTTATATTCTAGGTTCTTCAAAGTAGCCACCTTTTGCTTTGATTACTGCTTTGCACACTCTTGGCATTCTCTTGATGAGCTTCAAGAGGTAGTCACCTGAAATGGTCTTCCAACAGTCTTGAAGGAGTTCCCAGAGATGCTTAGCACTTGTTGGCCCTTTTGCCTTCACTCTGCGGTCCAGCTCACCCCAAACCATCTCGGTTGGGTTCAGGTCTGGTGACTGTGGAGGCCAGGTCATCTGGCGTAGCACCCCATCACTCTCCTTCTTGGTCAGATAGCCCTTACACATTCTGGAGGTGTGTTTGGGGTCATTGTCCTGTTGAAAAATAAACGATGGTCCAACTAAACGCAAACCGGATGGAATAGCATGCCGCTGCAAGATGCTGTGGTAACCATGCTGGCTCAGTATTCCTTCAATTTTGAATAAATCCCCAACAGTGTCACCAGCAAAGCCCCCCCACACCATCACACCTCCTCCTCCATGCTTCACGGTGGGAACCAGGCATGTACAGTCCATTCGTTCACCTTTTCTGCATCGCACAAAGACACGGTGGTTGGAACCAAAGATCTCAAATTTGGACTCATCAGACCAAAGCACAGATTTCCACAGGTCTAATGTCCATTCCTTGTGTTCTTTAGCCCAAACAAGTCTCTTGTGCTTGTTGCCTGTCCTTAGCAGTGGTTTCCTAGCAGATATTTTACCATGAAGGCCTGCTGCACACAGTCTCCTCTTAACAGTTGTTGTAGAGATGTGTCTGCTGCTAGAACTCTGTGTGGCATTGACCTGGTCTCTAATCTGTGCTGCTGTTAACCTGTGATTTCTGAGGCTGGTGACTCGGATGAACTTATCCTCCGCAGCAGAGGTGACTCTTGGTCTTCCTTTCCTTGGGCGGTCCTCATGTGAGCCAGTTTCTTTGTAGCGCTTGATGGTTTTGGCCACTGCACTTGGGGACACTTTCAAAGTTTTGCCAATTTTTCGGACTGACTGACCTTCATTTCTTAAAGTAATGATGGCCACTCGTTTTTCTTTACTTAGCTGCTTTTTTCTTGCCATAGTACAAATTCTAACACTCCATTCAGTAGGACTATCAGCTGTGTCTCCACCTGACTTCTGAACAACACAACTGATGGTCCCAACCCCATTTATAAGGCAAGAAATCCCACTTATTAAACCTGACAGGGCACACCTGTGAAGTGAAAACCATTTCAGGTGACTACCTCTTGAAGCTCATCAAGAGAATGCCAAGAGTGTGCAAAGCAGTAATCAAAGCAAAAGGTGGCTACTTTGAAGAACCTAGAATATAAGACATATTTTCAGTTGTTTCACACTTTTTTGTTAAGTATATAATTCCACATGTGTTAATTCATAGTTTTGATGCCTTCAGAGTGAATCTACAATTTTTATAGTCATGAAAATACAGAAAACTCTTGGAATGAGAAGGGGTGTCCAAACTTTTGGTTTGCAGCATTTTCTTAGTAGTCACAAATTATTTTCTGCTCCTTGCCACCCAGCTTTTCTAGCAACAGAGTTTCTGTTACAACATCTGTGAAATCACCCTGCTTTCTCAAGCTCCTTTGTGTAACACTTTTTTAGATAAGTTATAATAACCAGGATTTGGACCCAACTTTCCTAGATTCCTGCATGGTATATCTATAGTAATATGGGAATGAGGGATACAGCCTAGCTTTATGATGACTTGTCGCTTCTCCTGTCATGTCTGTCTTAGCAAATACTTATATTCTCCATGATAGAACAATTTTGTTGTATTATTCCTCTGTTATTCCTTTTGGAAATAAGGGGTTGGTGTTACTATTTTGCTTGCCAAAGAGATGTGCCCCCTTTTATCTGGTGGGACACTGGTAATGCTCATGGGTCCATAAGGCACCAGTATTATAACTGGTACAGGGTGGTGGGGGCTCTGCTACACTTTTTACGCAGGGGCCCGGAGCTTAGGTTACTCTTTTATATTCCGTATCTGATAAACGTCTCCTTTCCTTGTCTTTACTATTCTCTTTGTAACATTTCTGACGTCCACTTGTACCCTCACTGCCCAGGGGCACAGACTTCTGATTTTTGCAGCTATTTTTCCTTCCATCCTGGCTTATCAATAAATAGCTATTACAATATTAGATGGCGGCCAGCTCCTAATAACCAAATGACATCCTGCGCCAGAGATACAAATTGGATACAGAATGTCTCATCCCTGCCAAGTCAGCGGCTGGTGCAGGTGGCAGGATAAATTGGCTGGCACACCTGGAGGGCCGGGTGCAGACCCCACCAGGGAGATGTGTCTGACTGTCTCATCTGTGAGCAGGCATCCTGTTTGGGCTGGATGATGGACAGCTCTGTTGTCTTTCATGTCATCGCCGCATCCCTAGGGCTTAGTTTGGGCACTACAGGAGACATCCACCCTCTAACAGGGAATGCTATAACAACATCAAAGTGGGGCCTGGGGTTCGGAGGGGGGCTATCTGCTGCAATAATGAACTTGGAAGAGGAATCCGACCTGTTATGCTGAGCAGAATTCATCTAGTCTACAATGAAGCATTGTGTATGAAGATGTAGCAGAGCTGAATGTGTTATTCCTCTCTCTGAGGCTGCATGCCGATAGATCTGTTAGGACTGCGCATAAACCTACTGCATTATACTATGTAAAGCCACAGGGATCACATGGGATCTGCCAAATAAACTCAGCTCTGCTACATCCGTGTATGTTATATGGTTGTTTAAAGGTTACAGACACTACATGAAGGATATTTCTTAGTTTCTAGCATAAGGATCATTGATGTTTCACTTGATATGACTGCTTTTTTCTAAAATTTGCACCACTCTTTTCCTCAGGTTGTATGCGGTATTGCAGCTCAGCCCCTTCAATTTAATTGACCTGAGCTGTAATACCAGGTACAAACTATGGACAGGTGTGGCACTGTTTCTAGAACGAAGCGGCCATGTATTTATAATCCTGGAGAAGCTCTTTAAGGTATTTGCCATTTGTATTGATATTGGGAGCAGGGGACACCCGGGTAGATGTCAGGGCCCATTGGAGGGGGCATGGTATACATGTCCCAAACCTGTCAAATAGTCAGAGGTGGAGTAGTTGGGGGCCTGCTGTAAATCACCCCAACCACCCACATACACTCGCTGCTACTCCAAATGGGTGGTGGGTGTTGAAACCCTCTGATTTCTACAAAACATTAGAACCATGCCCACTAGTGGACCCCCTATCCAGGGGCATACTTAAAGGGGCTTCATGGTTAAAACCCGCCCCTTTCTGGCCGGAAAACCCCTTTAAGTGCACCCAACTTTCAGCAAAATTTGGCACAAAGTGAGCAAAACAATAGGTGGTGTAAAGATAGATAACAATACCCAAGATTTATCATCCGGCATCAGATCAACCCCATAAATTTTGTTATAAATTTTCCAGATTTCTAGACTGTCTTGTCAGGGTTCCACTGTATACAGATTAGACCGGATTAGTAAATCTGCCCCTTGAAGGTTACATTTGCAATGTGTATCAAGATGACTTTGTATCAGAGGGAAGAAGAAGCCAAGGACCGGCTATCAACATCGTAATAGTCCTCCAAGAACAAGGCCAATGATGTCATCTAGTGATTGGGGAGGGGGCGGATCCTTTAATGCATATTTAACCCATCTGCTCCTGGATCATTTCTTCTGAGCCACTTCACATCAGATCTCATTCCAGTGCTAAAAGTCAGCTTTCCCAGACTCCCAAAGTGAAGAACCTGTCCGATTGTACATTATACAGAGATGTGCAAAAGTTTTAGGCAGGGATGGAAAATTGCCACATGATAAGAATGCTTTCATAAATAGAAGGGTTGACCTTTGCCCTGTGCATTCATCTAGGTACAGACAGATTTTGGCAGAGCTCGGCAGGGAGGTTGTTCCCGCCATCTTGGAGAGCTAAGCACAGATCTTCTGTGGATGTAGGCTTGCTCCAATCTGTCTGGCTGTTCATGTGATCCCAGACAGACTGGATGATGTTGAGATCTGGGCTATATCTGTGGGGGCCGTATCATCACTTCCAGGACTCCTCCCCCAAAGGACAAAGGTCACACCAAATATTGATGGGATTTACATTTCTCTCCATTCCCAAAAATAAACTATTAACCCTTCTATTTCTGAAAGCATTATTTTCTGCATTTTTCCATACCTAAAACTTTTGCACAGTACCGTATTGGCTTACCTATATTGACAGGATCATAGTTTCCAACTGTCCCAAACTTTTGGAAACTAACCCTATCCAAATTTGGGCATATCCTGGGCCAAAAACGTGCAGGGCTCACAAAACTTGCCACCAAAATGGGCAGACCCGCTCAGGTTGGGGGCAGACTAGGCGATTTGGGGCAGTCTTTTAAATGTCCGCTCCATAAATGGGCAGACCCAAACTTTTTGGGATAAGCCATAAATATCTGATTGGTGAGAGGTCGACAAGCAGTCCTCGCATGGATCAGCCCTTCTGGACCACTTTCGACGCCCGTACTATATAATGCACAGAACTGGAAGCAGTTGTCTCCAAACCCTGTATAGTGGCCAGACGCTGGTACTGCATCTCAGCTACCATTGAGGTCATTGGGACCAAGCTGCAGTACCTACGTCTGGCCACTATACAGGGAGCGGAGTAATCTGCTTCCGCCTACGTGTAGTTGGGTTATATGGACATTGGAACTGATCCAAGGAGGGGTTGTGTGGCCTCTTAGCCCCTCCACAGTTCAGATATTAAGCCTTGAGACAGGGCATAAACATAAATCCCCCTTAAAGAGGACCTTTTCACCTCTCCCACCAACTCTAGCTCTTTGCCTCTTTCAATAGATGCCACTCCATTGATTCTGGCGCAGTTGGAATTTTTTTTCTAGCCCCCACCATTCCTGAGCAATCATTTCTGTAAGTTTCAGCACAGTTATGTTCTCTGCTGTCAGGTGGGCGGTTCCTGTCTATCTACTCAAGCCAAGCACCACCCACTGACAGTAGAGGGAAAGATTGTGCTGAAACTAACTGCACTGGTTGCTCAGGAACGGTGGGGGCTAGAGAAAAAATTCCAACTGCACCGGAATCAGTGGAGCAGAGAATATTAGAGGATGAAAAGAACTGGAATTGGTGGAAATTGTGAAAAGTCCTCTTTAAAGACCTTCCCCATGACTATATATAAACCAGACACTATAGACTTGTCTATACATTTCATAGCCAAGTATATGGCATAGGAACCAATAATAATAAGGGACATGTGATGACATCACCTTACTAGTTCCTGTAAGCAGACTGTACTGTCATGTTTCTGGTACTAGGCTAGTGACATCATCATGCCTGGCTCGGTGATGTCACTAATAGTGAGTAGATCAGCTTGCTGATTGGCTGAATGTTTAAAACAGTCAACGGAGCACATATGGTCGTCGTCGGCTGCAGGGACCGCCATGGGTCCTCGTCTTGGTCCTATTGGGATATCATCTATCAGTCCACGAGTTACAAAATTTAAAGATTTTTTTTTTTTGCTAAAAATTAGAGAATTTTATTGGCAGCGACCAAGTAAGGGATGATTCAGAGGCCGGTAAATGATACGCGCCATCAGATTTGCGTCCTGTTCTCCTAATGAATCATAAAGAGAAGCAAAATAACAGGATGTGCCGAGAAATCCTCCGCGCTATTAACCCATTCATTGGATTTCAATATCAATTATGCCCGTGTTCTTGTGTACATGAGATAATATAAAGCAGACGTGTTGCCCCCGGCCTGTCCTAACTCAAAAAAAAAATCTGCAAAACACCGTGTCCTTGGGATAAGATCACGCCAATTAAAGCAGCTTAATGAGGCCTTCATGCAAATCAGGCTGATGCATATGTATGAAGCCGGGCGCCGCCACCGCCGTAAACTTTAAATAATCCTATTGTGATGGTGGAGTTATTTTCTTTTAATTGCTTCTGTTGCACGTGGAGGGGGAAGTTCTGGTTTTTACCCTGGCGGACACTGCCGAAATACACATTCATATATTAGGAGCTGGTATCTCTAGGGATGGGGAGAGGGGGAGGATAACACTTTATCTAGTGAAGACATGCACAAGGAAACTGTAGCAATCCAGATAGTCTGGAAATTCTACTAATCCAGGTTAATAAATTGGATTTCAATGCAAAATGTCCCCTTTATTGTTTATAGCGCCATACCTTTGGTAGTGGCTGAGTTGGGTACTGCTGCTCAGTCCCATTTAAGTCTCTAACGGATAGCTGTTGCATAAACAGGTCACAGAAAGGCAAGGTTTAGGTTTATTAATGGAAGCTTTCCAGGCTACATTGAGACGTTACTGGGTTAAGCAGGGGTGTGGCCTAAAATTTTCAGTGATTTTTGGATTCAGGTGTTGAGTATTTTCATCTTCGGAGATAAGATTTGGTCTTCAACTTCTCAGCTGTCCTAAAGGCATGGTTTAGGTTTGTTAATGGAGGCTTTGCAGGCAACTTTGGAGATATTCCTGAGTTAAGCAGGGGCAGGGCTTAACATTTTCAGTGATTTTTTGGGGGTTCAGGTGCTGACTCTTTCCATTCTTGGAGGTAAGATTTTGCCTTGAGCTCCTGCCAGTCTCACAAAAAGACCACAAAGAAACATGGTCTGGGTTTATTAATGGGGGTTTTCAAGGTAACTTTGGAGACATTCCTGGGATAAGCAGGGGACGGGCCTAAATTTTTTAGTGATTTTGGCTCAGACGTTGAGTCTTTTTATTGTCAGAGATATGAGTTTGTCTTGACTGCCCATCTCTCCCACAAACAGATCTGGTTTAGGTTAAGTTTGGGGAGATTTTTGGGTTAAGCAGGGGCAGGGCTGAAAATGTTAATTGATTTTTGGGATTTAGAGGTTGAACCTTTTTATCATCTGAGATGAGATTTTGTCTTGAGCTCCACATTGTCCTGATAGGCCAGTTGTCCCACAAATAGGCTCCAAAACCATGGGTTAGGTTTATTAATGGAGGCTTTCCAGGCAACTTTGATAATGTTCCTGGCTAAGCAGGGGTGGTGCCTAAAATTTTCAGTGATATTTGGAATTTAGATGTTGAGTCTTTTAATCATCGGGGATGAGATTTTGTCTTGTGCTCCCCACACCCCATGAAGGATAGTCCAAAGTCCCCTCTCTCACCACTGGTACATAGTAAGTGGGGGCCCTGCTATTTTTTTGCACTAGGGCCCAGGGGCTCAGGTTTTGACTGTAAATGGGTCATGAAATAGATTTTCTCAGCCTAAAATCAGTTTTGCAAAGAGAATACGACTTAAGAAAGAAAAGTTTTTGTTAAAGGAGACACATCATAAATCTCTTATAATCAAAAGACCCTCAAAACTTGGACTCCAACTGATCGAGCGCATCTTGGGCCTTGGCCTTCTGGTGTGAGCTCCATTATATTGGATAACAGATTGACGCCTGTTGTAAAAAAAAAAAAAAAAAAAAAAAAAAAAGTTTTTGAAAGATCTAGTTTTGGCCTCCGGAGGCGCTGTTCCTTAGCGAATTCTTGAAAGCTTTGCCAAATTTTGCTCTTTTTTTGCAAGAATTTTTTGCCCTTTTCATCCTGAGACGGATATCTTCCCAAACATAAGGGGGATTGCGGTAGACTTAACCATTGGAGAGGATTTTTTTGTTTTCTTCCTACTTATCCTCTGCACAAGGAGTAGAATGACAGCTTATAACCACAGGGGAGCGCCGCTTATTACAATTTCACAATTCACTAAAGCATCAAAGCCGCATTAATTAGTGAAAAGTGGAGCTGGTGAATATTTATGACATTTTCTTGAGTCGACGTCGCCCCCTTGGTTGCACACAAATAATTACGGTGGCAGATATTGGCGGCTGGATTACCTCTGCTGGAGCAGAGCGTCGACATCCTACACGGGCGGCTTTGCTTAGCAACCACTTTTAGACGTGGATTGGTATAAAAACAATTATCCAGGTCGCCGTCGTCTTCGCGTTTCCTGATCTCTGTTCATTACTCCTGATGGTTCCCGTTGTCAGGATAATAACACTTGTAAATAATCAGGTTTCCATCTACGCTCTGGTTATGTCCCGTCCCCTCCCAGTCTGCAATAGATCATGCCTGGCGTTGAATTTTCTGTAGGGGGAACCACAGATGGCAAATGCGACAGGGACTATGCTTTTCTATGGAGCCTGGGTGACTGTGTGACTAGCCTGTAGTTCCATACTATGGAGGCAGATCGCCTACGGTCAATGGTGTGATCCTATGTGATGAGGACACTTCGGCGCCTCTTCCCTCTCGCTGAAATGCAAATACAGGATATGACACAGAGCATGCCCACTGCAGTCTACATGTTTGTCTCATGCCATTGACCCCTCCCCTCTGACTACAGTATATGAAAAAGTCAGAAAACTCCTCTTTTGTATCTTCCTTCTAAAGTTTTCAAGGAAATGTGTCACCAAATATGGTGGCATAAGTTTTTATGTGAATTTTTGATGATTTCTATGTCACTATATTAAATAAATACTAGATCCTGCAATTTTCCCTCTGCCCACCAACCCTAATAATAGACTGACACTTGCCAATTCTGTACGAGTTTTCTTTGCAGCAGTCACCTCATTTGCATCACAGACAGGATTACAATAGATCACACCTCTGTCGATAACACCACTGAGCCATCATTACATCACTACTGACAATAGATGATGTCACAGCTTATCTCCTCCCCCTCTCTGCACAGAGCATGTCTAGAAAACTTTCCCATAGACCTTAATGAGTTGGCTCCAGACTATTGCTGCCTATAATCATGACTGTGCTGTAAAGCAGATCACTAAATGCTGTTAACAGAGCAGAGGAGGAGCTCAGGCAAGATGGCCGCCCCCATAATCATGGACAGAAAATAGAATTAAAAAATCTACAATCAGAATATAAAAACAGATTAGAAAAAAAGTTATCAATCTAGTTTTAGTAAATCCAAAAAAAAAGGTTACACATTTCCTTTAATTCTCTCCTTTAAGTGCGCTGCTCAAGTGCCACCTCCCCTGCCCCCATCTTTGGTAACACAAAATCCCTTGTTAACCTGCCCCTTCAGGTCTGAAGCCCCTTGGACATTCTCCTATGAAGTCCGGATATTTCTGCATCTCTTTTGGGTTGGCTCCTTGTGTCCGTTCATGTATGTTGGCGCGGTTTGCCGCCTGTTGTCTTCCGTCTCTTCACACTGCACATTAAGATTTCATTTCCATAAACTTCTATATTTTGGCTCCCGGAGATCGCCGCATTTCTTTTGTGATCCACCACCGAGCAAAGATTTTGGAACCGCGTTAAAAGTAATGACTGCAATTTAAGGATGGTGGAAGCGATTCATTGTATCAGGCGCTCATTTAAATCAGCGTCTATTGTGCGCTCGCAGCGGCTCCAAGCCGGGCTCGCCCGCTAAACTTTACAGAACTGAAACTGTTCTCAAATCCCAACTTATTTACACTTTGTTTGCCGGAGAGATAAGAAGATAACAATGTCCCCCATTATAATCGACAACTATCTATCTAGCTATCTATCTATCTTTCTCATATTTATCTCTTATATACACACACGTGGACAAAATTGTTGGTCCCTCCCTCATTTAATGAAAGAAAAACCTACAATGGTCACAGAAGTAACTTGAATCTGACAAAAGTAATAATATATAAAAATTCTATGAAAATGAACAAATGAAAGTCAGACATTGCTTTCCAACCAGGCTTCAACAGAATTTTTAAAAAAAGAAAACTCATGAAACAGGCCTGGACAGAAATGACGGTTCCCTTAACTTAATATTTTGTTGCACAACCTTTTGAGGCAATCCCTGCAATCAAACGATTCCTGTAACTGTCAATGAGACTTCTGCACTTCTCAGCAGGGATTTTGGCCACTCCTCATGAGCAAACTGCTCCAGTTGTCTCGGGTGTGAAGGGTGCCTTTTCCAGACGGCATGTTTTAGCTCCTTCCAAAGATGCTCAATAGGATTTAGGTCAGGGCTCATAGAAGGCCACTTCAGAATAGTCCAATGTTTTCCTCTTAGCCATTCTTGGGTGTTTTTAGCTGTGTGTTTTGGGTCATTATCCTGTTGCAAGACCCATGACCTGCGACTGAGACCAAGCTTTCTGACACTGGGCAGCACATTTCTCTCTAGAACCCTTTATAGTCTTGAGATTTCATTGTACCCTGCACAGATTCAAGACACCCTGTGCCAGATGCAGCAAAGCATCCCCAGAACATAACAGAGCCTCCTCCATGTGTCACAGTAGGGACAGTGTTCTTTTCACGGTATGCTTCATTTTTCCATCTGTGAGCATAGAGCTGATGTGCCTTGCCGAAAATTTCGATTTTTGTCTCATCTGTCCATAGGACATTCTCCCAGAAGCTTTGTGGCTTGTCAACATGTAGTTTGGCAAATTACTTTTGACAGATTCAAGTTATTTCTGTGACCATTGTGGATTTTTCTTTCAATAAACAAGGGGTACCAACAATTTTGTCCACGTGTGTATATCAGATTCTATCTATCTATCTATCTATCTATCTATCTATCTATCTATCTATCTATCTATCTATCTATCCTCTCTATAGGAATACATTGATACAGTGGCCCAGATTCACTATAGTGACTAGTAATAGACACTGGTGTAAATATGATGTATCTTGGTACATTTAGTTTGTGCTCAAATTTTTCAATTTGCTAGATGTGTGGGTGTGGCTTCTTAGAAAATGAGGTGTGGCTTAAAAGTGTCAAAATTGTATTGTAAAATTCTGCCTTGAGAAGCCTAAATAGTGTAAAGATCGGTCATATGTCTCATCCAGTCTCACCCCGGGAGTATTCGGATTGCCTGTAGTTTACTCACTGTTACCCTCTATTACCCACTATTAGTACATTTGGGTCAGAGAGGTCCCAGTAACTTGTTGGGCGCAGTTCCTGCGCGATACATGTGTGGCCCATCTTTCCATAGGACTGCAGGTTCATGTATTATCTCCCCATGCAGCAGAGTAGTGTGTACATGGACATACAGAGATTATGTAACAATGATACAGGAAAGTCTTGATAAACATAACAATGTATCTGGTCCTTGATCTCTGAGACTTCTGAAGTTCTTCTCCATCCACCCAGTGCTATATCAGAGACTTATCACTGAGACAAAGTGTCTACACAGGGGCCGCCTGTCCAGGGTTGTGTGATAAGATACTGCAGGCAGGGGGGGGGGCAGACAGGCAGATGGCAGGTGGGGCAATTATCTGAGCAGGCACAGAAGAAAAAAAATAACACGTGCAATGGGATTCCATGCCAAATCTTCTTTCCTCCCCCTCCCTCCAAAGAATTTTTATGTGTATGAGAATGCTCCATCTGCAGAACTACCTAGCTAAGGGGTACACCGCCAACTACATAGCTAAGGGGTACACCGACCAAGTACCTAGCTAAAGGGGTACACCGACCATCTACCTAGCTAAGGGGTACACCGCCAACTACATAGCTAAGGGGTACACCTCCAACTACCTAGATAAGGGGTACACCGCCAACTACCTAGCTAAGGGGTACACCGCCAACTACCTAGCTAAGGGGTACACCGACCATCTACCTAGCTAAGGGGTACACTGCCAACTACCTAGCTAAGGGGTACACCGCCAACTACATAGCTAAGGGGTACACCGACCAAGTACCTAGCTAAAGGGGTACACCGACCATCTACCTAGCTAAGGGGTACACCGCCAACTACATAGCTAAGGGGTACACCTCCAACTACCTAGCTAAGGGGTACACCGCCAACTACCTAGCTAAGGGGTACACCGCCAACTACCTAGCTAAGGGGTACACCGACCATCTACCTAGCTAAGGGGTACACCGCCAACTACCTAGCTAAGGGGTACACCGCCAACTACATAGCTAAGCGGTACACCGCCAACTACCTAGCTAAGGGGTACACCGCCAACTACCTAGCTAAGGGGTACACCGCCAACTACCTAGCTAAGGGGTACACCGCCAACTACCTAGCTAAGGGGTACACCGCCAACTACCTAGCTAAGGGGTACACCGCCAACTACCTAGCTAAGGGGTACACCGCCAACTACCTAGCTAAGGGGTACACCGCCAACTACCTAGCTAAGGGGTACACCGCCAACTACCTAGCTAAGGGGTACACCGACCAACTACCTAGCTAAGGGGTACACCGCCAACTACCTAGCTAAGGGGTACACCGCCAACTACCTAGCTAAGGGGTACACCGACCAACTACCTAGCTAAAGGGGTACACCGACCATCTACCTAGCTAAGGGGTACACCGCCAACTACCTAGCTAAGGGGTACACCTCCAACTACCTAGCTAAGGGGTACACCGCCAACTACCTAGCTAAGGGGTACACCGACCAACTACCTAGGTAAGGGGTACACCGCCAACTACCTAGCTAAGGGGTACACCGACCAGCTACCTAGCTAAGGGGTACACCGACCAGCTACCTAGCTAAGGGGTACACTGCCAACTACCTAGCTAAGGGGTACACCTCCGCCAACTACCTAGCTAAGGGGTACACCGCCAACTACCTAGGTAAGGGGTACACCGCCAACTACCTAGGTAAGGGGTACACCGCCAACTACCTAGCTAAGGGGTACACCGCCAACTACCTAGCTAAGGGGTACACCGCCAACTACATAGCTAAGGGGTACACCGCTAATTACATAGCTAAGGGATACATTGTTGTCCAATATCATGTTCTGAACAATTTCCTGAAAATATCTGTATAGTGTTCAGGGCTCCACTTTTCTGATACAGAGCTCTAAATCCCCTGCAATGACAGAATTAAGTCATTTTTTTTTCAAAGACTGTAACTTGCCCACCTTTATGACCCTGGGGGGTCCTGTCCCCCCTATGTGATTGGAGTGGTGGCCGAGCATGTTCACTATCCCTCTATAGGACTGATTGAGCGAGCACTGGGATCTCTCTGTCACTCCCATAGACTTTTAATGGGGCGGCAGCGTGCATACTCAGCCACTGCTCCACTTAAATGGGGAAATGGGACCCCGTAAGCCTCCCCCTAGCACTGTCATACCCCCAGGAACTTTACAGTTCCTTTTATGGCTTGATCCAGGCGGTTCTTCATGATAGACAGGGTAGAGGGGAAGCTTTCTGCTCCTGCAGGCTGCCTCCTTACTGGATTGGTATAATATGTAACCCTAGAAGGGCTTGTATATCCACTTTATAAGTCACGTATGGACTTTGTATCCTCCATTAAGTAGACGAGGATTAAAAAAAAATCTCCAAATTGATTCCAAAACCAGATTTTTAACACATTTTTTCATGGCGTCGGCAGCTGCAGGACAATTGTTTATGAGATGGCCGATCCAAGTGTTTACGTCCAGCTACTGCGGCGGATAATTCAGGACGAGGCGGCTACAATTAGCTCTTTCTACAAGCAGCTGTGCCCCTGACTCACTGTCGTCTCTTCATGTCCCAAGTGCAATAAAACCGACTGTAACCATTGAAGATCATAGACGTGGCGGGGTCACTGGAGATGATGATGACGATGAGGAGGATGATGACGGGTTTTAGGAAGAGTTGGCAGGCAGCTGGTGATGAAATACATTCAACAGACCAGGGAGGATGAGAGGGAAAGTAAAGACAACCCCCCCCCCCCCAACAAAAAAGAGAAAAAGTTGTTACAAATTGTATCCAACTATTGCAGTTCACCTTTATAGATGGACACCCAGCTTTCCTAGAATCCAGAGCCAAGGGTACGTCCTGCTAAAATCCAGAATAATGTGCTGGGTCGGAGTTCCACTTTTATGGATTCAGAGCTCCATTAATAAAATGCTGGCTACCTGCAGCCACCACTAGGGGGAGCTCACTGCATGCTGTGCTATTGTAATATTTGATAATCCATCCTTAGTTAAGGTCATCAATATAAGATCGGTGGGGGTCAGACACCTGGGAACCTGACCGATCAACTTGTCTCAAAACCAACCATAGCGCCATACGGTTTATAGTGGCCATACTTGGTATTGCAGCTCAGCCCCATTCACTTGAATGAGACTGAGCTGTAAACAGACCATGTTACGAATGAACATGACACCACTGGCCTTCGAGGCAGAAGTGGTGCTCACCTGAGCAGCTAATATGTGGGGGTCCCAAGTGTCGGACCCCACAGATCTGATATTGATGACCTCTTCTAAGGAAAGGTCATTAAAATTTAATTCTTTAATTTTGATGACCTATATTTAGGCTAGGTCATGAATATCAGATTGACAGGGGTTAGACTCCTGGCTAGTGATGAGTGACTCAGTTCATTACAAATTTTACAAAAAATTTAGGTTTGACCAAATCTGAAATTTTGGGGGTTTGCTATACATGAGTCATTATTATATTCTGGGGTCTCTTTAGGCCCCCGGTTATTATACTTGGGGTCTAACTTTAATAATACTATGTAATACCTCATTTCTCCTGCGGTGGCGCTGCAGGGAAATGTAACACTTGTTGCCAGATCCCACAGATCACTGCTGACACTGAGGGCCAGTCTGTGATTGACCAAATTCATAGTGGACAACCCCTTTAAGTTGGCCATACACAAAAATATTTGCCTGGCCCTCTCATTCTATACATACCATTGATATGGGCCATATATTACTTAATCCCCGGATTCTTGCTGAGATATTTCAGCAGGTCCACCTGTAAGTGGCTGATATGGCCGCCCCGCTGGACTCCTCTGATATGACGGGCGGCGACTAATTGCCCGATATGTTTAATTAATAACAGACACTTTCTGTCCCTCTGAAGAATCGGCAGCCGGACCCCTGGAGAGATTAGAGAAGATCTACAAAGCAGTAATTAGGGGGCAGCTTTAGGGGGGAGCGGAGCAGGGGAATTATCCTTACATGTGATGATGACAGCCGCCATGATTAACCCCATCAGTGCCCACATGTATTTGATGTTTTTGATCTATCTATCTATCTATCTATCTATCTATCTATCTATCTATCTATCTATTAATCCATACATCTTTATGTCTCAGTTATAGCTATGAATCATCTATCTCTATCTATTTTTAGTTTATTTCAATCTGACTGTCCATCTACAGTACAGACCAAAAGTTTGGACACACCTTCTCATTCCAAGAGTTTTCTGTATTTTCATGACTATAAAAATTGTAGATTCACACTGAAGGCATCAAAACTATGAATTAACACATGTGGAATTACATACTTAACAAAAAAGTGTGAAACTACTGAAAATATGTCTTATATTCTAGGTTCTTCAAAGTAGCCACCTTTTGCTTTGATTACTGCTTTGCACACTCTTGGCATTCTCTTGATGAGCTTCAAGAGGTAGTCACCTGAAATGGTCTTCCAACAGTCTTGAAGGAGTTCCCAGAGATGCTTAGCACTTGTTGGACCTTTTGCCTTCACTCTGCGGTCCAGCTCACCCCAAACCATCTCGATTGGGTTCAGGTCTGGTGACTGTGGAGGCCAGGTCATCTGGCGTAGCACCCCATCACTCTCCTTCTTGGTCAAATAGCCCTTACACAGTCTGGAGGTGTGTTTGGGGTCATTGTCCTGTTGAAAAATAAATGATGGTCCAACTAAACGCAAACCGGATGGAATAGCATGCCGCTGCAAGATGCTGTGGTAACCATGCTGGTTCAGTATTCCTTCAGTTTTTAATAAATCCCCAACAGTGTCACCAGCAAAGCCCCCCACACCATCACACCTCCTCCTCCATGCTTCACGGTGGGAACCAGGCATGTAGAGTCCATTTGTTCACCTTTTCTGCGTCGCACAAAGACATGGTGGTTGGAACCAAAGATCTCAAATTTGGACTCATCAGACCAAAGCACAGATTTCCACAGGTCTAATGTCCATTCCTTGTGTTCTTTACCCCAAACAAGTCTCTTGTGCTTGTTGCCTGTCCTTAGCAGTGGTTTCCTAGCAGCTATTTTACCATGAAGGCCTGCTGCACACAGTCTCCTCTTAACAGTTGTTGTAGAGATGTGTCTGCTGCTAGAACTCTGTGTGGCATTGACCTGGTCTCTAATCTGAGCTGCTGTTAACCTGCGATTTCTGAGGCTGGTGACTCGGATGAACTTATCCTCCGCAGCAGAGGTGACTCTTGGTCTTCCTTTCCTGGGGCGGTCCTCATGTGAGCCAGTTTCTTTGTAGCGCTTGATGGTTTTGGCCACTGCACTTGGGGACACTTTCAAAGTTTTCCCAATTTTTCGGACTGACTGAACCTCATTTCTTAAAGTAATGATGGCCACTCGTTTTTCTTTACTTAGCTGCTTTATTCTTGCCATAATACAAATTCTAACACTCCATTCAGTAGGACTATCAGCTGTGTATCCACCTGACTTCTGAACAACACAACTGATGGTCCCAACCCCATTTATAAGGCAAGAAATCCCACTTATTAAACCTGACAGGGCACACCTGTGAAGTGAAAACCATTTCAGGTGACTACCTCTTGAAGCTCATCAAGAGAATGCCAAGAGTGTGCAAAGCAGTAATCAAAGCAAAAGGTGGCTACTTCGAAGAACCTAGAATATAAGACATATTTTCAGTTGTTTCACACTTTTTTGTTAAGTATATAATTCCACATGTGTTAATTCATAGTTTTGATGCCTTCAGTGTGAATCTACAATTTTTATAGTCATGAAAATACAGAAAACTCTTGGAATGAGAAGGTGTGTCCAAACTTTTGGTCTGTACTGTATCTCTGTACCTGTCTATCTATATCCTTCTTTCTTTCTTTCTTTCTTTCTTTCTTTCTTTCTTTCTTTCTTTCTTTCTTTCTTTCTTTCTTTCTTTCTTTCTTTCTTTCTCAAAAGGGGTTTGTATGTTCTCCTAAGGTTTGTATGGGTTTCCTCCAACACTTCATAGACATATTGATAATGAATTTAGATTGTGACCACAATATCTATAAGGCGCTGTGGAAAATGATGGCGCTATATAAATAAGCAAAATAAAAAATATATCTATGTGACTATCTACTTTTAGTATCTATCTATCTATCTATCTATCTATCTATCTATCTATCTATCTCATATCTATCTATCTCATATCTATCTCTCTCATATGTATCTATCTATCTCCTATCTATCTCAATCTATCTATCTATCTATCTATCTATCTATCTATCTATGTATCCGTGCTTAGTCTCCGGTTTCCAGACATGTTCAGCTCAGTTCCTGACAGTCGCTTATTCTGCAGGGTTTGTTCTTCACATTATTTCCATGTCTCCGCAGTCTGAAGAGGAAATGAGGGCCTTTGTTTTTGGGCTGTCTGTCAGCAGGAGCGCGGAGTCCACTCAGCACTTTCCTTCCTGTTCTTCCTTCTCTATAGCACAGAGAGAGTTAAAAAAACCCCTGACTTGGCCGCACGGAGACCGTCAGCTGGATCCTCCAGAAGATTCGCCTGAAACAACATTTCTAGTGAGAGGCGATACATTGTTTTCTTGGGAAATCCAAACATTAAACCAAACTCTGCCCTATTGTTTTCTGTGTGCGGAATCCAATCCAAATAATGTGCAAAGTGATTGTGAACACACAGGACAAGTCAGCAAGATGGCCGCCAACAACAACATGAGATGTGGCCGAGCATGCTGAAGAGGACCTCTCACCTCTGCTGACATGTCTGGCTTGGGAAATCACTCTCTGTGAAATAAGCATTTTCTTTATTGTGCCTTCCCTCTGTTATTCCTCCTGGAAATTAATAAATTGACAGCTGGGCATTATCAAGAGTTTGTCCAATCACTGCCACCAGTGTCAAGTTGCGTAGGGACACACCTCTGTGACAAAGGAAATGGTAACACAAGTTATCGATGTATTGATACATTTCCAGGAGGAATAACAGAGGAAAAGCACAACACAGAGTTATGGTGACATGTCAGGGGAAGTGACCAGTCCTTGAAAACCAATGTAACTGAAAAGCAGTTAAAGGGGGTTTACATTGAAGACAACTTATCCCCTAACCACAGGTCAAAGGATAGGTCTCTGACCACTGGGGGTCCCACCGCTGAAATGGAATAGACTCATGGTTACGTCGGAACGCTGCTGCCCCCAGTGATCAGAATCCCATCCCATAAATAGGGGATACGCTATCTTTCAATACAAGAATATGTATCTAAATATAATAGATGAGCTGCAATACCTCACACAACCTGTGGAAAGTGGTGGCGTTGTTTGGAGAAAAAAAAGGAGCCTTGTTTTTCTAATCCTATATAAATCATAGAGATCCAAGAAACTGCATGAGCTGTCCCCAGGTTTGGACTGGGGTTCCTTGCTACCATAAGAAATGATTATTGGGGTTGACCCTCCACCTGTATGGGACATTTACCCGTCCACCTTTAATTTCCTTGTAATCTAAATTTCTTGAATTAGCTCATAAGAAATAGACCCTCATGGAAAGAGATTGTCTCTGAAGTCTAATGTAAGTCTAAGTCTCTAAAGTCTAATCCTCTATGACCCCTATAAGTTCCTGTAATTACAAAGTAACTCCACCTTCAACCTATTGCTCCGCCTTTGAGGATCCTTGGGAAGAGGTCATTCAGAGGATCAAGGTGGAGGAGCCCTCTATGTTGGAGATGACCTCTGTGTGTGGGCCCACCAGATAACATGAAGTTGGGGTCTCATCCTCTAACAACCCTTAAAGAATAGACCAAAATACCCTTCAACTTTAGTTGTCTTCTGCTGGACCACTTTTGGGTTAGAACCATGGGTCCACCCGAGGATCCTCAGGTACTCTGGTGGGCCAGTCCGACACTGGATACCCTTCAGTTCTTTAGTCTGAGTCTGACTTTACTCCTTCTCCAATGGTCACTAATTTCCATCTGTTCCATCGCAATACAATAGTGACACCCAAGGAACATGTCCCACGGCTGGCACCACATCAGACACCAGACTAAGCCACCGTGCTTGGCATCACATGAAAACCAAATCCTGAATACAAGACTGGTACGTGTGAAATCATGGGGAACATCTTGGTGCTGGCAGAGAAGCTTCCTCCATCTGCTGAAGGAACGTCTGGAACAAACCTCTCTACATAATATCTAATGAAGGTCTTAGACAGATGAGGTGATCCACCACCTTCTGAGCCATTGGTGGCCAACTGGACATCTGTAGGCTCCCGCATGGTGCACAACTCTGTCTTTGGTTCTCACAACCTGTTCATATAGGATTACACCATAAAGACCTCTGAAGATCTGTTGAAGACCAAACCAATCCGAGATATCACATGACATAGTTGTCATTGAGGAGACTGATCAAGCTGGGTGATGACCCCTGTAGGAGACGTCCATGATGGTAGTCATCCGGTCGTATCTTAAAAATATACAATTAAGAACCGATTGAGTTGAATTTATAAAGTTATACAAGGTTAACAGAGGACTACTAAACACTATATATATGACCAAGATGTACTTTGGCTCCCTAACACCTCCTTAGTTTGGGGTTGTCTTTATCTTCAGTATGCCGGTAACTACATAGCCATATCTGGTTTATTAGTCAATGACAGTCCTCACTGAAAACAAAAAGTTTTGCGGTAGCAACATACTGTAGTAGAGGATTGGTACTGGTTGACTTGCAGACACTCCACCAGCTTCTTGAGATAGCGGCCCCCGTTTGTAAGTTTTTGGCTGTTGAGGGTTAAGAGGTGGCCAGTGGCCCCACCAGTTGGATCCTTGAGAAGACAACTCATTCCACCCCAAAGTACTGTTCATTATATTTAAGGGGATGTCTCATCAAGAACAACCCTTTAGAAAAAGTAGCCACCGACACCCATGGCAAACAGTTGATTTAACTACTGATTCCAGCCGGGCATTTTCCTAGGATCGACTTCCCCCAGCAAAAGATGAACAGGAGCACATCTTAGAGAGTGATTCTCTATTATGGGTCTAAAATTGGGTCAGAAGTGGGGGTACCCAATAGGAAAGATATACTGGGTTAAAAGTTGACCAGTTCACCATTTTTGTCTATTGCTATGTATGTATACCTATGTGTTTCTATGGTTACAGACTACAAATGAACCCTGTGTAGTCTGATCCTGCAATTCATACGCGCATCATTTTTGTCTGTTAGGGCTGGTTCATATCTGTGTTTGGGTTTCCGTTCGGGGGAGTCCGCTTGGGGACCCCCCAAACGGAAACCTATACGCATACAAAACGGTTTACCTGGGAAACCACACGGACCCCGTAGACTATAATGGGGTCCGAACCCGAACGCAGATGTGAACTGGCCCTTACTATGTATGTATACCTATGTGTATCCATGGTTACAGACTACAGACCATCCCTGTGTAGTCTGATCCTGCAGTTCATATTTATACCAATGTGTATCCATGGTTACAGACTACAAATGAACCTTGTGTAGTCTGATGTTGTAGTTCATATGTGCACCATTTTTGTTTGTTACTATGTATGTTTACCTATTTGTATCCATGGTTACAGACTACAAACAAACCCTGTGTAGTCTGATCCTGCAGTTCATCCATGCACCCTTTTTGTTTACTACTATTTATGTATACCTGTGTGTCTCCATGGTTACAGACTGCAAACAAACCCTGTGTAGTCTGATCCTGCCGTCTCCCTCTACCTACTGTTTGTATTATATGCAGGTTATAAAGAACAAAGGGCTGCATGGGAGCTGTATACACGCAACGGCAGATGATTTCCAACCAAGACTATTAGCAACGTTGTTTCATTTTTTATTTTAGCAACTTAAACTGGTGCCCTAGGTGAGGATACAGACGTGTGTGTTATATTTTTGGATTCTCTACTTCCCCGACATAACTGCAGAGAATTCTGGGTAACCCAGAGATGGATTGAGAGCGGCTTCCTTGGCATATGCCTACCTGACGTAGTGTTGGCAGAATTCCCTGTGGGGGTCATTATTGACTCGGCCATGCTGGAGTCGTCTTCTCAGTCATTTGCGATTCTACCAGTTGTGTCTTTCCTTTTGTAGGACTAATTTACCTATTGTTTCAGGGGTCCTCGTACCTCGCCGCTTTCCCTGCGCTCGTGGGAGCGGCGTCGCGGTTTACATTAGACTCTCGCTTTGTAAAGTCTCCAGGTTAATGGCGTTCCTGGAAGGTTTTTGGAAATCTAATTAGGTGTTTCTTTTCAGTTGGATACATGCGGAGGAGATACGGCCATACAGGGTAATGTTCGCTTTTTACTGGCAGATTCCTCTCTGTGCGGAATCCAAATTCTGAAAAGCCCAGACGACGTCTCGTAAAACAGGGCGTGTTACTTACAATGACCATGTAAAGTCAGTCTACGCTGCGTTTAGCTGTTGTTCTCTGTTATCAGCCATTTCAGGCCTGATGGTAAAACAATGTACTATCTGATACATTACGTTGTGTTATGTTACATTGTATCAGTCACGTTGTTTTCCATGTGTTGTTGCCTTTGCAGGCAGCCGACAGGACTTGCTCAGGAGGGAATTTTCTGCTTAGAATATTCACTGACTGCAAACGGAGATGGTGAAAATGGCGAAAAATGTAACCCCCTAACTATATTTTGCATAGTTGCCTGGTGTTTGCTGTGATAACTGTGTCAAGGGTAGGGTTCCCTGCAAAGGAATAAAAGGTTGTCAGAGTTTGTCCTCTGGAAATGAACCTGAGACTCCGTGTTATAATCTGTCCTTCATATTCTCGTAGATCTCCGCTATACATAGTCATGTGATACAGATGTAGCAGAGCTGAACGTGTTACTTTGGGGGCTGAAGTGGTTTCAATGTGTTAGTATAGGCACTCTTTGAAACTACAACTCCCAGCTTACTCCATTCACTTCTAGCAGAGCAAATATGTGTGCTGGGAGTTGTAGTTCCACAACAAAAGAGTTGTCAGAACTTGTCTTCTGGAAAGAACCCTGAGAAACCTCATCTATACATAGTCATATGAGACAGGTGTAGCAGAGCCGAATGTGTCACTATATTCTTAGTAATTGCTATAAGAGTTAAAGGGGTTTTCCATCTTGTAATGTGATAGTATATTGCTAGGATATCAGTCACTTTGTATCAGTATCCTGAGAATAGGGGGGCTGCAGCGCCAATTTAGTGTTGTGTCCCCTTCTAAGTTTTCCTTGTACTTTGGCGCTGCAAACCACCCTGGGTTTGGCCCCTCTCTCCTCAATGGGGCAGGTTGCATTTGGCTGGGGTCCACTGTGCAGGGAAATGTTACCTATTGACAATATGTTATGACAAAGTCAGCTCTACTACATCAGGAAGCCTCGGCTCTGCTGAATCTGCGTGTTCTGGATTATGTGAGAGAATCTGCTGCTGAAGTCAGGATGGTTAATGGCCTCCTCTGCTGGAGGGAACAGAATTCCTTTGGAGTCTGTTATCTCAGGGGGTTTCTGTAATTGGGGAGGGGGCTGATTGTTTCTCAGCGTGAGCAGGCAGAGCTGTCATCAGGTCCAAGGAAAATGCTTAGTGGAACATCTTTGTTGTATTTCCAAATCCTCCACCCCTCCAGCTTATGTCTCCCTCCCGGAAGGGGCACAGTCACTGATCTGGCACTGGGCGTATGGCTGCGGCGCTCGCCCTGGCACTGAGCGGCTGCTTTGTGTCCAGGCTAAGTGCTGGGTGGGTACAGGGGGGCTTCACTATTGTAAATCCGTTCACTAAAAAGTCCCAGCTGTGCCAAATCCAGTAACCGTTTTTACAAAAACTAGGTAACCTCAACCATTACAACTGCTATAGTGTTACCCAACTTTCCCAAGCTCCTGAATGTGGAACCTATATGGACCTACTGATGAAGAGATGATTTTGGGGGGACCGCCTTGCTGGCCCTCCTATCTAGTGGTGGTGCCTACCCTGAAGTCAATATCCATCCCTTTAACAGCCCTTGAAACATGAAGTGTATACCATATAGACAATATCCATCCCTTTAACAGGCCTTACAACACAAGGTGGCTACCCTGTAATCAATGCCCGACCCTTTAATAGGCCTTGCAACATGAGTTGGCTACCCTATAGTCAATGTCCATCCCTTTAACAGGACTTCAAACATGAAGTGTTTATCCTATAGTCAATGTCTATCCCTTTAACAAGACTTTCAGCATGAGGTGACCACCCCGTAGTCATTGACTATCCCTTTAACAGGCCTCACAACATGACCAAGAGACCCAGCTGTAGACAGTTGTTTTGGGGTTCTTGCTCCTTGTCAGTACCCGTATAGGGTGCTTGGTTGGTAGGCTCTAAAAGGTCAGGCTTAAGAGTAATCTACATATGTTTTCCCAGAATGCATTGCCTGCCCTACAAGTCACTCTCCACAATCTGAAACACCACCCCAGACACCTATGTCCTAGTAGGGCAGAAAACCCCTTGCTGGGGAACGAGGCCACAATGAAGACCTAGTAGCATGGAGCAGTCCCTGTGATATCTCCATCCGTCCTAAAAGAGTGGAGGACCCCTTTAACCAACACCAGTTGCCTCTCATACTTCACAATGGAGCCTGGATCCAAGTCAGATGACTCCAATGTTTCTTTTTGTACAAGTTTCTGGACTTGGTTCTTTCCTCTTTCCCTTCGTTGTTTGTAGATTTGTAATTATTGTCAGATTTTTCAGATTCGGGAATGTTTTTGACGAATGATCCAAGAATCTGAAATTTGACCATCTGTATTTTTGCTGAAATTTTTCTGCTTTGAACATTGACTGAGGTCATCTAAGGGTATATGCTGAAATCATGGGGGGTACATAGAAAAAGAAAAGGGGGTGAATTTTTTTGTTTTTTAAACTCCTCCTCACTGACACATGGTGTTGATCCTTTATCCCTGTTTGGTCCCCAACCCATGAAGAAAGAAAATCGGGTGAGACCCATGGAACAATTCTCAACTTTATGTAGAGAGGTCCATGGGCCTATTCAGACCACCCCTAAGAAAGTGGGGACTCCAGGCCATTACCTATTATCTATCTATCTATCTATCTATCTATCTATCTACCCTTGGATAAGATATCAATAACCGCTGCAACTTTTTGAAACCCCAAAAGTGTTAAGTATTTTTGGCCGCAGAATGTTTGCTCCCGATTCCTCTTGTTCCCCTCGCGTCCCCCCTCCTTTCTGATAAGACAATGGACAGCGGCTCGTGCACCCGAGGAGACAAAAATAGCTGTAATTTCTGTTTACGGATCGTTCTCCTGGTATTGTTTCAGGATAAGATACAGGGAAATATCGGCCATTAATGTGCCCCAAGGGTTCAGTACAGGAAGGCTGATAAGACTGTGCTTGGTGTAGCGTGATGTGAACATGTTCATAGGGGACAGATCGCTGAGTCGCCTTTTACTCAACAAACAGGATCTCGAGACTTGACCAAAGAAAATGAAAAAAATTCTGGGCTGGTTAATTTTTTTATTTATTTATTTTTTATATAAATAAAACCACTTCACGACCTGATCATTTTCCCTGGTTCATGGCTGGACACGTTCTCTCTGTTTTTGGGTTTTGAATCTTTTTTTGGTGATACATCCATTTTATTTTTGCGTCATTTTTATTTTCAGGTTTTTTTTTTCTTCTCTTTTTTTTTTTTTTCCGTTAATCCAGATAAATGTACTCTAAACTCTTTTTTTTGTTTTTCTTTCCCTCCTATGGAGATTTTTATATAGGTGACATATAGTTTGTGGCTGGGGATGGGACAAGAAACTATGATGTGGGTGTGGTTATCTGTTTTTTATTTATTTTTTTACTTAATTTTTTTAATGTATTTTTATTTATTTTTTTACTTTTTTTTTTTTTTTATTTTTTACACTTTTTGGCCCTGCCCCTAGGACTGACACATTAGCCCCTGTTACTAGACCTCTAGGACCCAGCGGCTCCTGCAGTTCCCAACCTCTACGGATCACATCTGCCTGTCTCTAACCACCACTAAGGGGCACACAAGAGCTTACTGTATACAGTTTATGCCCTGGATTTAGTGATAAAACTGTATGCAGTAAAAATTTGACCTGTCCGCTATCCTGACATCTCAGTTTTGCCCAATTATTGGATTCCCATAAAATAACCATTCTGCAGCATCTTTTATTAGAGATCCCTATTGGGCCATCCCTCTGTTATTCCCCCTGGAAATTCCTGAATAAATTGACAACTAGGAGTTACCAGCTGTTTGCACTGACTGATACTGATCAGTTAGAGCTGCCAGTGCAAAACACCCCTTTGACAAGGAGAATGTCAGTTTATTTGTTTCCAGGGGGAACAACAGTGGAACAGCACAATGGAAAGTTTTGAGAAAAGATGCACTAGAATTGTACTAAAGCAGACATGTCAGATGACGGATCCTTTTTGAGTTGCTAAGCAGCAAGTTATCTTTTATGTCATAAATATCTCTGCAGGGGATTTGGTGCTGTGTATCAGTTCAGACTGTTATGATGGAATTAATTATTGCAGATTATACAAGTTTCTATTAACATTTTCCAGCATTGCCCGGGCTCTATGTGTCAATCCAGCGATCGTGTAGTGGATCCGGTTCGGAGATTCCTGTCCATGGTGGTGGACCCCGAGATCTCCCGCCATGTGGACCCTGTGATTGTGAGAATTAATAGTAAAATGTACAGACATGAGTGCACCAGCGAGGGGCTCCACCACAGCTGTGTCATCTCTGTCACCTGTCATAGCCCTCACACGTGGACAATAATATCACATTACAGCCCCCTCCTCTCTAATGTTTTTTACTTATTGTACTGGGAATGCTCTGTGTGTGTGTGTTTTTTTTTTTCTTGTTTTTTTTTTCCTTAAAGGGAATGTCTCACTAATTTTTTTAAATATATTTATGAAAACCAGATAGTGAAATCGATCACTTTTCTCTAATCTGTTTTTATTTTCTGATTTGTAGATTTTTTTTTTTTTTTTTTTTTTAATCCTATTTTCTGTACATGATTATGGGGGCGGCCATCTTGCCTGAGCTTCTCCTCTGCTCTGTTAACAGCATTTAGTGATCTGCTTTACAGCATAGTCATGGCCATAGGCAGCAATAATCTGAAGTCGAATCATTGAGGTCTATGGGAGAGTTTTCTAGACATGTTCTGGGGGAGGAGATAAGCTGTGACATCATCTATTGTCAGTAGTGATGTAATGATAGGTTGGCGGTGTTATCTATAGAGGTGTTATCTTCTATTGTAATACTGACTGATGCTAAAATAACCCCTACAGCATTGGCAAGTGTCAGTCTATTATTAGAGATTTAGTACTTTTTTTTTAATATAGAAAGTCACATGAAAAATTAAAAATAAAATCAGCAAAAATTCTCAAAAACAATCTTGGTGACACATTCCCTTTAACTGGTTAATTCTTTAATAGGAAGTTGCTCATTTCTAAAAAATCCAATGTATTAGGTAGACAATAAATGGATTTTAGGCTACAAAAATTAATATAAAATAAATAAGTCTGCATAAATAACTTCTGCACTGAGTAATTTTTATAATATATTATTGCATAGGCTGGAGCTCTGGTTTTCTGATACAGAGCACCAAATCTTCTGCGTAAATGATCAAATTCTATCTAACTGCAGGCACCACTAGGGGGAGCTTAGTGCCTACTGTCTACACACTGAACTCCATATAAATACAGTATACAGTTAGCTCGTCGTCCCAGCATGGAGCTGAGCGGGACATGAGTCAGTCCTCCCAGGACAGTACCTAAAATCCAGGACTGTCCCACTGCTGCAACATCAACGTGTGACTTGGTAACTGTCCCAAATTTTTTGCAACAATCCTGGCAAATTCGGATTCTATGATTCCAAAATCCGGTATGTGTTAGGGACCTTTAAGGGTTAACTCCGGTCCCATAATCCCGTAGAAAGTTGAGCGGGTCAGGAGCACGGGTGTTTTCACCATAGGGAGTGAGCGTTTGATGGAGATGTATGGGAGAGAAAGGGGTTACATCTGACTATCATTAGTATCTATGACCGGCCGTGCGGGAACCAGCTACGATTTCCCAAGACGTCCTGGGAAAGTCAGACGAAACCTCTCAGATCAGCGCAACAAAAGAAAACTGATTAAACCCAAAGAATCGTTTTGTTACTTTACAATTCCGAAGCTAAAAAACATCATTATGGTCCCGCAGCCGAGCCCAGATGGGGAAGATTTCAGCCCATAATGGATTCTTTTGATAGAAACATCTGGGGACGGGCCGAGCGCGGCGTGTTTAGCATGTTTTATTCACATCCGCACACACATGGATAATTATTGTAATTTTTTTCATTGTTTTCTTCTGTTTGAGTTAGTAAAATCTGTCATCTGCAGCCTGTGGTACAACAACCTCTGTGGTGTTCTTAAAGGGAACATTTAAGGTTGCCATAGAGCTATGATGTCATCTAAGCCTGACGATTTCAATGAAACTGGAAGCCATCTAATGTTTATGGGAGCCTCACATCCACGGCAGATGTCTCTGAAGTGAACAGCTCTTACCGTTTTGTATATACAGTTTATATACAGTGCCTATGCAGAGCTATGTGTCTCCATAGTTACAGACTACACTTCCTGTGTAGTCTGATCTTGTAGGTTTTACTCTCTTCCTTCTACCTCTTCTTCTTCTGACTATAGGTTGTCTGCCATGACAACGATCTCACCAATGGCAGATGTCAGGTGAAAGAACACCTCCAACCACTTTGTGTATACAGTACCATGTCTCCATGGTTACAGACTACAAAATTTGTTTAGTCTGATCCTGTAGTCAGGTGTTACTCTCTACCCTTCCGCTCCCTCTTCTACTGACTGTAGGTTGTCTGCCATGACCAGTGATGGCAGATGTCAGGTGAAAGAACACCTCCTACCACTCTGTGCATACAGTACCTGTGCATAGATTTGTGTTTCCATGGTTACAGACTACAAATCGTATAGTCTAATCCTGTAGTCAGGTACTACTTTCTACATTCTGCATCCTTTTCTGTAGATTATCTAGAAAGGGGAGTTGAGTAAGATTAGATTGATGTCGGCCAAACATACTGGCAGCTCTGGCCAACCATCTAGTGTGTATGGGGGTGTAACAACTCTTTCTGGACCACAGATTTGACCGTAAAGGACTGGACAATTGGATTTCAACATACCCGATCCTTTTTTTTTCAGCAAGCAAAGCTACCTTCATGTCTGGCAGCATCTTATTCCTTTCTCGACAGTGAGTGCACACGGATGCTTGGCCAAGAATCCATGTGCATGGGTGAGAATGGCAACAAGGTTCCCAGGAGGTAGGCCTATCCAAGGTTTTCATCTATGGGGCAGATCATGGATGGAACAGATAGATAATAGGGCTGTACCCAAGAACTTCAGACCTACAGACCTCCTTCTACTCCATGCAGACAGTAGCCCCTTAGATCAAAGCATCAGTAAAATGGACTACTTTTCTTGTGTTTTTGATGAATGGAGGATCTCATAGACTTTGTCACCATTTGTCTAGATGGAGTGTCCAAGGTTGTAATCCATATGGTCTTTAGTAAGGGGGTTGTGACCAGTCTAAGAAGCCAACCCCTTTTCTTTGGTGCTATATAAGAAGCCTCACCTGTCTAGCAGATTGGTTCACCGTACCTCCACCTCCAAGACACTCGCTCCTTACAAGGTGACCATTCATGTTCAATTCCAGGTTCACATCAGGAGATGCGTCTAATTGTAGTCATTTGTCTGTGGGTTGAAAATTGGATATGGCTTTCTGCCAGCCATAAGGGGGACGTCTCCCCGGGGTCTCAAGTGGGCTGAGGATAAGCAGTTCTTTAAATGCATTTAAAGGCTTAACACAAAGGAGATTACGGGAAGGTAATAACATTCCTCCGGGCATCTGGATGCAATTGGAATATAACAGATAAAAAAATATTCAGACTATTAGTTACACATAGCATATATAGATCAGACCAGGGCAGCAGCGAGCAGCTGTAGCCAAAATATGTCTCCCGTAATGTTCACCACGTTTTCTGGGCTGAGGATTTTTCTATAAACATTCTCGCCCACTTAACCACAAACCATGTACTGGTCTGTACTGGTGGAAGCGTTGGTAGATAACCCTGACTCTGGATCGTCTTGGTGGAAGTCAAAAATCCAACTCTAGTCAATTGTTATGGTCTTGGAGATGAGTTCTCCGGAAGTTGCTGATGGTGCCAATGGACATGAAGCCTACAAGGAAACTACTGTACCTATATATCTGTGGCAGTAATTCCTACAACCCCTCCCCTCCTCCAAGCTAAGCAAACAACTACCCCATCCATAAAACTGCATACAAATTGGTTTTGAGAGGATTGATCAACCATGTAATGTGTATGGGAGAGAAAGAGTGGGCAGTTGGATTTCAACATGCCTGATCCTTTTATTCTCTAGGAAGATAACCCTCACCAGAGTTCTCATAGTTGTTATAGTGTGTGGGGGCATTATATTGTTGGGGGAACTAAGGGGCCATAATACTGAGTGCACCATAGATTTTATCCTGCTTTCTGTTCTCTGAAAGTTGGGAGGTATGGATCCTGTATAGATGAGGATGACTGGTCTGGTATGGATCCTGTATAGATGAGGATGACTGGTCTGGTATAGATCCTGTATAGGTGAGGATGACTGGTCTGGTATGGATCTTGTATAGATGAGGATGACTGGTCTGGTATAGATGAGGATGACTGGTCTGGTATAGATCTTGTATAGATGAGGATGACTGGTCTGGTATAGATCTTGTATATATGAGGATGACTGGTCTGGTATGGATCCTGTATAGATGAGGATGACTGGTCTGGTATAGATCTTGTATATATGAGGATGACTGGTCTGGTATGGGTCCTGTATAGATGAGATTCACTGCTCTTGCCCTTGGTGATGGGCGGTGAGGCTCGGACTCATTGTTGGCCTGTGTTTTTACAATGTCCGCCTCCAGTCTTTTCATCTGCGCCATGTTTCCTCCGCTTCGCTTCCTTTTCCTGCCCTGTGAATGTTCATTGGGCTTCTTGGCATTCGATGATGTGTATATAATCTGGTAATGTCTTTTAAAAGTCCCCGCCATTATCTATTCCCAGCGATGACGGGGTTAACAGCGCAGTACATGAAACCAGATCTCTAAACTCCTCATTGAAAGTTATTCCTGTGGAATTGTCCCATAGGACAGGCCGGTCATCCCCTGACAGGCCCGCAATAAATCTTCATTACAGAGGTGGGATATAAATATACTGGTATTGTAAATGAGAGTCAGATGGGGCGAGCTGTCATTTCACATTACACCCTCCAGAAGTACGGCGTGCTCAACGCAGACACAAGGTCACTCCTCAGAGCCGGCCCTCAGCCCTTCCTGTGGAGGCTGTAGTCTCTGAAGGCCGCCGGTGTTTCGATAAACACGATTTTCTCCATAGCTATGGGGCCGGTGGCTTGCCTCGCTTCTGCTGCACTTTGCAGGTTATAACATCACAGAAAAAGTTTTTGAAAATTTTTTGATATTTGCTAAAAACATTTCCAGTCTTCATGAGTTCTTCCACCCCAATATATAGAGAGGAACTGCCCTTGTAATGTAATGTAGTAGTGTACAATGTCTGCAGTTTTAGCGCCCTCTTATGGTAAGGATTGTGTGAAATGAATAAGTAGATGACACTGCTCCTACCTTCTTAACACAAATAGTGATCCCCACCATGGAAGTATATGGTGCCATAAGACTTAGCTGCTGGACCCAGGTATAACTGCAGAGTCCGTATAGACTGTTGTCAGATCCATTGAATAGAAGATCCGTGAACAGAAATCTGTGACCAGTTGTCCACCAGATATATATCAAGGAGGATCTCAGGACATAAAAAATTCCAAGATTAGAAATCCATGGTTACTTATTTCCAAAAACAGCACCACTCATGTCCACAGGTTGTGTGTGGTATTGCAGCTCAGTCATATTAACAGCAGTGGAGCTGAGCTGAAACACCAGACACAACCATTGGACCAATGTGGCGCTGTTTCTGGAAGAAAGCAGACATATTTTTCTTATTCCTTTAACAATATCATATATTTTGCTGGATTAGTCATAAATTAGATTTTTTTTTTTCTTTCTTCTTTGATATTATTTTACCTTCATCTATTGAGTGGAACAATTTATCATGTATGACAATAGAAGCCGGCAGACAGCGTTGTTTAATGTCATGGTGACCGCGCTGCCCCTCTGCTATTTTCTCAAGGAAGAATGTGAAAGACCTTGTGAAACCCGCATGATGTCAGGCAGCCCCTTCTAAAGACAATGTACATTTGTGCTTTCTAGAGCATCCTCTGTGATTTAAGGCTGGAGCTATAGAGGGGCCCTATGACCATAGGTACAGAATTTAGAGGACCTTTCACCTCCTCCACCAACTCTCACTCTCTTCCCTTAATAGCAGCCCCTCTACTGATTCTGGCACAGATGGAATTTTTCTCTAGCCCCCACCATTCCTGAGAAATCAGTGCAGTTAGTTTTGGTACTCAATATAATAACTAGACTCCCTAATGTCCAGTGGGTGGTGTCAGACAGGAGCAGGCAAGGGGGGCGTGACTCAGAGCTCCAATCAGAGGCACACAGTGTAAGAGCTCTGAGTCACACCCCCTTACTTTCCCAATACCACCCACTGGACATTAGGGAGTCTAGTTATCGTATCGGGCATTAAAACTAACAGCAGTGATTGCTCAGGAACGGTGGGGACTAGAGAAAAAAATTCCAACTACCTCAGAATGGGTGAAGCGACATCTATTAAAAGATGTAAAGAGCTCGATTTGGGAAGGCTTCTGTTGTAGTACAATCTCTATTTTTGGAGCTGCACATGTAGGGGTCATTGTCTGACCCAGAAGCACTTAGGTTGTGCACCTACCATTTGGTGCACCTGTCAGACAGCCAAAGTGCTGACACCTGGTCACAAGTGACTCCTATTTCAATAGGGCCGGCATTGTCATAACTGAAAAGCAATAGGATTAGTCCAAGTTATATATGGATTCATTGAATTGCACAATGTATCGTTTAGAATACTTTTCCTGAAATACTCTGTGCTGTGGAAGTTTTGCAGCATCCGCTTTCCGACGACATGCCACTTCCCCTGTCCTATACAGCCCTGTTGTCACTGTCCCCACAAGAGCAGCACACTCTTCCTGAAATACTCTGTGCTGCCTGGACCATGTTGTTTCCAAATTGAACTCTCATTCTGTTAAACCCCTCCCCCTACATTATAACCCCATCTTAAAGGGGTTCTCTAGTACCTGAAGATTATTGATACAGATGACCTATCCACAGGTTGATCGGTGTCTGGTACCCGACCTCAATCAGCTGATGCGGCGGCCAGAAGCCATATATAAGGTATAAGGCTAGAAGGAGCTCTGTTGTAGTGGTGGCGCCTGGAACTACAGCCCCGCTCCCATTCATTGGATAGTAGCAGGGCTGCTTCCGGCTATATCTAGTATATGGCTTCCAGCAGCCGAAACATCTGATTGGCAAGGGTGCCGGGTGTTGGACCCTGACTGATCTGATACTGATGGCTTGTCCTGTGGATAGGTCATCAGTATCAATTATATTCGGTCCTGGACAACCCCTTTAACTAACAGGTCACCACCTCCAGAAAGATCAGCAAACTCCTCTCCTGCTGTTGTGACTGTTCCAGACCACTAGAGGGAAAACCTCCAAATATTTCTGTACAATCCGTCAAAAACAATTATTTACAATTTTACCAAATCTGACTATATTAACCATTTAAGATACCCCAATAATGAAAGGCTAATATTCTGTTTCACATCAGGCTGTAAAGCAGTATGCTTCTCTTGATCCTGAAGTGCTGACCTCTAGTGGCCAATATAAGAAATGCAACACATGTAGAATTTGCTTTATTTGGATATTCCCAGGAAAATACTAAAAACAGCAAATTTGTATCAGAAGTAAAATTTGTCCTCCTTGCTTTCCTGCTTCGGCGTTGAGCGAGTAACAAGCTCCGGTCTGCATGTGAATAGGATGTAAATGAAATAATCCAATTGTGTGTACACGCCGCAGCACTTGAGCTACACGATGTTCTCGAGTGCAGACGCATCAGACAGGAGCTGGCTCGCCATTTACAGAAGTGGCGCGCTGTCTGGGACAGACTCATTTCTGAGCGGCTGAGAGGGTAAAGTCTTTAACATCCGTCGGATGATGTAAATGGCGCCATTTGCAAGTGAGCTGTTATTTTGTTGTCACCGCGTTGCAAATTCCCGGAAAAGGTCACAGGCCGGAACATTCTGAGAAACCATTGACGGGTGGTCAGAAGTAAAAATTCGTCATCTGTAGCTGAGGTTTATGGTTTAGTCCAAATTACTGCAAAGGTGATCGTGGATGAAGGGGAGGGATCGGTGCTACGAAATCTACTAACCCCAGTCCTGATGGGGCTGGTGCATTTGTCAAATCGTTTGCCCCTTTAGGTGCCCAGAAAGGATTGATCCCAACAATAAAGGGACTGCTCTCTTCCAGAAATAGCATCATGATGGTCATTGGGTTGTGTCTAGTATGGCAGCTTAGCAGGGAATGGGTCTTAGTTGCAGTACTACCTACAGCCTGTGGACAGGTGTGGCACTGTTTTTGGAAGAAAGCCCATTCTGGTGGATTTGAGCCATGCCTTTATTCCAGGAACGGTCATGCAATGCTATGTTTGCCCTGGGGGGACCATTATCAGACTTTGGATCCTTGGGCCCACCACATAATATGAGTCAACAACCCATAGTGCCCATCAAATTTGGGTGTCCTCTGCTGGACCATTAGTGTGTTACAGCCTGGGTCCCCCGGAGGATCCTCTGACACTGGTGGGCCAGTGACACTGGTTGGGACCGACTTTCCCTTGTTTTGTAAAGGGGATGTCCAGTTTAAAAAACCTCTATTAAAAAATTTGGAGTTACTGGAGGTTCAGGATGGGACCTGTGCAGTCCTGCAGTGCGAGACATGTCACTGATATGTATGGACATTGTGTAATACTTAATTTCTCCTGGGGTGGCACTGCAGGGGAATTGAACACTCAGGCTGTGCATAGAAGGTGCTCTTCTTGCCGTTTACTAACTTGCAAGCATTGGAGTGTGCTACAGAAGGTGCTTGATGAAGAGTAAATTAGATGCTGGGGAGCAAGTGGCCGCACACTCTTCTAGTAAGGAGCCCTCTAAGGTCTGAGATAACCCCTGGCTCCATAGGGCACTGAGGCATCGATGTACTGTCAGCCCCGACAACTCTGTCTGAAGACAAACATATTGACAACCTGCTTACTGTGTGACCAGCTCAGTGTGGCGGCCCCTTCATGTTCTGTGTCTCTTTCTCATGAGCTCCGGGGATTTCTCGCTCTGGACAGTAGCCCCTGATTGATGACTGTTTCCTAAAACCTGAAGCCTTAGTAGCCGAGAGCTTGTCAGCTGTGCCGAGGTGAGAGGAACTGAAATAACTGTTAGAGTTTAGTCTGATATTAGAAGTGTCCTGTAGTATGTGGTGCCATGGATGTTGTCATAATACTGTTGTCACCCAGCTTTCCCAGACTCCTGACAAATCTGACTCATGTAATGATAACAGAGAGCAGGATGTGTCATTTCAAAAATGAATACGTTTTGGTCTGTTAGTTGTCACCCAGAAAAAGAACTGATACAAATTGAACAATGGTAACAGGATAAGTAATGTAATGTATGTACATAGTGACTGTACCAGTAGAATAGTGAGTGCAGCTCTGGAGTATAATACAGGATGTAACTCAGGATGAGTACAGGATAAGTAATGTTATGTATGTACACAGTGACTGTACCAGTAGAATAGTGAGTGCAGCTGGAGAAAAAAAAAGGATGTAACCCAGGATTAGTACAGGATAAGTAATGTAATGTATGTCACAGTGACTGCCCGGCAGTGAGTGCGCCTGGAGTATAATACAGGATGTAACTCAGGATCAGTACAGGATAAGTAATGTAATGTATGTACACAGTGACTGCACCAGCAGAATAGTGAGCCCTAGAAAAAAAAACAGGATGAAACCCAGGATGAGTACGGATGTATGTGTGTTGTACCAGTGCTGTACCAGCAGAATAGCGAGCACAGCTCTGGAGTATAATACAGGATGTAACTCAGGATCAGTACAGGATAAGTAATGTAATGTATGTACACAGTGACTGTACCAGCAGAATAGCGAGCACAGCTCTGGAGTATAATACAGGATGTAACTCAGGATCAGTACAGGATAAGTAATGTACACAGTGAATCCACTTTTTATACTCTGTTCACATCCAAAGCTGAAACCAGAATTCTGCTTTTATGCTTCTAATAACCCCTTCAGTGCTAAGCTTACTGTAGGATTCTGGAAGGTTCAGTCCAGGTCTCAGGTCTTGAAGATTTTTCCTGCCTGTTCTATACGCACGACCAATGTCTCCTTCACACTGCACAGCTCCAGCCATTATTTGATTTGGGCCGGTGGCGGTCACTCACGTCTTAGACTGTTCCGAACTGTCACTATTAATAGTCGGAGCACAAAGCATAAAACAATCCTATTGATAGAGCGCACGTTGTGAGTCAGACGCAAGGACTTTAGCTGCATTTAACTGTCTGAGTCATGAAGCTTTAGGTACACCCACATTTCTGATGATGTCATCGATCGTGGTGCATTGTAAAGAACGCTGCGTACCTGCGTGTCACATAGTCAGGCTGGCCATAGATAGGGGGTCATCTCCTAAAGACAGTGTTATAGTTCATGTAGTCTGTTTGTATTATGCCAGCCCCAAGAAGACCTCTGTGATGCAGGTGCGATGGTTTGAGTGCAATGTCTGGGGTATCCTGCTTCTTGGGCACCTTACATGGGGCATTCTATCCTCCCGCAGTACAGCAGCTATGAGGGTTGGCAGATGAAGCAGGGCATAAACTTACGCTGATATGGCTGCGTTGGCACTATGATGGAGACAGTGGGAAGGAAGCCTCCCTCTCCTCACATCTGCTTGTTTGCGATCATCATTTTAGGCCCGGGCTCAGGCATGGTTAGTATCCTGGCCTAGTAATTCATCTTCAGTACTGCTGCTGTAGTATAAGGCTAGGTTCACACCTACCTACAGGTTTCCGTCGTTTGGGTCCACCAGGGGCAGGACTGCTAAAACAGTGGTTACCCGCGGACCCCATAGACTATAATCCATACTGGGTTTTTCTCTCTGTCGGTTTCTGTGGCACAGATGTGAACCTAGTCTAAGGCAACCAGGGAATCTGTTCATGTGGGGAGGGAGTCTCCCTCTCCTCCCATGCTTTTTGATATCTGGCTTTTCTTACACTGGGCCTTCTATGCTGCACACACCTGGCAGACCTGGAATTGTGTGCCACATTTGGTGCTACTCTGCCACGCTCTAGAGATCAAACTGGTGCTCACTAAGACTCGGAGTACATTTTATATAGTCTTCCTGCAGCACCTGCCGCAGGGCCTGGTCGGTGCTCACTCCCAGCAGAGAGATGAGCGCTCACGCAGCGGCATATGCCACGCTGACTGCAATGGTGCCACACCTGGTGCTTTTATCGTGCACTTCCTCCCTCTTTCAAGAGTGGGGACCACTGGCCACTACACCGGAGTAGCTACGCCGCTCAACCACAGCCCAAGTGGGGCACTCTTTTACCCATATACAAGAGGACTTCAAAAAACTTCCACTTTTTTATATTTCTGGTTGGATAGGAGGATTGGTTATTGGTCGGTCACGTGACTAGTCTCCATGGCAAAAGAAGGCGACTGTGTAGAAAAGTAATGGAATTCGTTCTTGTAAAGAAGGGTGGAAACTTTTTGAACATCCCTGGTAGATGTCCACAGCTTCCTTAGTGATAATATCGGATCCTTGAGGTTTTGAAGCGCAGGTGGCACCATAACAGGACTACAGTGATGGACATCTGGGTCTTCTCCTTGCCTTTGCAAACACGAAGCTGAAATTGATGACCTCACAAAAGCCGAGCCCTAGAAATATAAAGGAATAATGGCCTCGTAAATGAGATTTAGGAAGAAGTCGGAGAAGATTGAGCTAGAGTCCTGAGTGAGTTATCCGAGACGTCTGAAAATGTCCAGAGCAAAGTGTTCTGCTTTGGTGTGACAGATTACAGAGTCGCGGCCGGCTTCTCCGCCTTGGTCACATACGTTGGGGGGAGCGCAGCCAGCTGGCCTCCCAACAGACATAACAAATCCGCTCCGTTCGGAGGGGGAAATAACTTACTGATGCAGGGAATTATCAGCCTGGACAATTTAATAGACTGCGGGACTCGTCTGAAGGATTCGTGTCGCAGGGAGGGAATTTTTCACCGCGTACGGAGAGAAGCTGCCGCTTGTCTCAAGTACTGCGTCAATTTATGTCTCCGGGACAATGGGCGATCCATCATCGTTAAGTGGACAATCTCTCGCAATAGAGACTTTGGGTTATTGAGATGAGACGGATCAGAGCGCAGCGAGAGGATCAATGAACAAGATGTTATTACCAAGATGTCTCAAGTCTCGACACCGACTCTTGGAAGTAGAGGAGATGTCGGCTCCGAGCTGTCAATGTGGTGGACGGAAAAAGTTATATAACAGTCAGGGATGTTAAAGGGGTCCGCGGCTGTAGACACCCAAATATTATATCCACTACAAGATGGAGCCCCTTACTCTCTACTGATCACTGATATGGGGTCCCCGTTACTCTGCAATGGTGGAAGATGAGCATAGACATTGTGGTCCCCTATAACATGTGATTGTGGGAACTTTTACCAGGGATTTCCCCCCACAATCAGTGTGTAACCCCGATATAGGAGAAAGAGTTCAAATGGACTCAAGATTCTGTGTTAAAAAATTGTCAGACCCTTCTGGTTTCTCTTACACACAGCATTTCATTCATTTGCCACTAGGGACAGCATCAGAAGGGGTTAAGTCTGAAGAGATGCCAGGGTCCAAAGGGCTTGGGGACCCATGAGGATACCTGGAGACAGATTATCTATCTATCTATCTATCTATCCATCCCACTATATATCTCATATCTATCTATCTATTCCATATTTATCTATCTATCTATCTATCTATCTATCTATCTATCTATCTATCTACTATCCATATCTATCCATCATCCATATATCTATCTATCCATATATCTATCTATCTATCTATCTATCTATCTATCCATCCATTCCATATCTACAGTATATATCTCATATCTATCTATCTCATATTTTGTGCTCTGTTCTGTTTTCTGTTTTTTTGCCCTATTATATTTTTTTTGCCATTTTCCCTCTAACATAACCCGGCCGTCTCCCCAGATGAAAGAAGTTTTTTTTTTCTAGGTCTCTTTTTATTCCTCCCTGAGATGCGGCGAACGTGTTAAACTAGTGCGGGCGGCTGGAGGACTCCTCAATAAAAAGGGATTTCAATGAACGCCGCTACTTCTGGCCATTACTATAGCAACAAATAAAACCTCTGACATAGGAAAGAGAAGAAAATAATAAAAATCCACCTCTGAATGCCGAGAGCTCTTGAGGAGAACATTCAGTCTGTGCCCTGGCCCTCCGGGGCACTGCAGCTGGCCGCCGCCTTTATTCCCAGATAAAACCTTTCACCCCTTTCAACTTCTGAGGTTACTTTAGGTTTTCTGATATAGATGGGGGCTTAGTTAGAGGAGCACAGACCCCCCCCGTCCCTGCTGATGGAGCGGTCCCTCTACCACATATGAAACAATACAACAATGGGAAAATATAGGGTTAATGACTATGCAATTTTTTGGACCGAGGTTATAGAGGAGCCTCTAACACAGATGTGAATATAATATAAACATGTAATCATGTCTGACAGTGACTTTCCCCCTCTCGCTCCATTTAGGACACATGCATGCTCAGCCAATCCCAGTGTGCATGTGCATAGTTCTTGGGTTGATGTGCATGCTTAGCTTAAATGTTCGGTAACGTTTCAGCATAAATCAACAGTACAAGTGAATATAAGAAACGCTGTAAAAGATCTTACCAGAGAAAAATGCTTCTTTCTCCACTTATCAGGCCTTTTCCTTGCTCCATCCTTCCTACTAACCTGACATTCACTCTGAAATCTCTGCTAGAGCAAGACAGACTGGTCTAGCAAAGGTATTGGATTACATAGAGGTCTATGGAGAGGGGGAGGAGTGATAGAGGCAAAGGCAGAGGCTGCTGGACCTAATAGGAAGTTTCTATCTCACCACAAGTGCTTTATTCACAACAATACTGGTCAGTTGAGCTCAGCAATATCCAGTATGGCTCTTATGCAGATTTTGTGTGACTGAGAGAGAAGAGACATAGGCACAAACAGAGACTGCTGGAGCTAATAGGAAGTGTCTATCTTACCCCAAGTGCTTTATTCACAATACTGGTCAGTACATCTAAGTAATGTCCTGTATTATCCTGCTGCAGCCTCTGTGTAATTGAGGAAGAAGAGACAAAGACACAGCGGTTGCTGGAGCTAATAGGAGGTTTCTATCTTGCTTCAAGTGTGTTGTTCACATCAATACTGGTCAGTATATCTCAGTAATGTTCTGTATGATACTGTTGCAGCTTTTACATGAGAGAGACTCGGGCTCAGACAGAGGCTGCTGGAGCTAATAGGAAGTTTCTATCTCACCTCAACTGTTTTATTCACATCAGTACTGGACAATATATCTCAGTAATGTTTTGTAAACTCCTGCTGCAGTTTGTATGAGTTATTGAACAAATTCTTATTTTCTCTGTGTGCAGTTTATGGGAGACCATCCACCAGCTCAATAAAAACTGAGAATTAGAGAGAGAACCTGCAGAGGGGAAAACTGCTAAATGTAGCAGAATACAAGTCAAATAATTGTGCTATAAATAATGTTCACACAGTGTACTATTGATTTATGCAAAGACTGTTGAAAGGTTAGATACCTTATAATTTTTTCTACTGCCTTAGAACACAGAGGACTTTATGTGGACAAAAAATATGGTGGTATTAAGTGGACAAAATATGACAGCATTATACAGAGATAATATATGGCGGTATTATATGGAGAAAATATATGGCGGTATTATATGGAGATAATATATGGCAGTATTATATGGAGATAATATATGGAGATAATGGTGGTAATATATGGAGATAATATATGGAAATGGCGGTAATATATGGAGATGGCGGTAATATATGGAGATGGCGGTATTATATGGAGATAATATATGGCGGTATTATATGGAGATAATATATGGCGGTATTATATGGAGATAATATATGGCGGTATTATATGGAGATAATATATGGCAGTATTATATGGAGATAATATATGGAGATAATGGTGGTAATATATGGAGATAATATATGGAGATGGCGGTAATATATGGAGATGGCGGTAATATATGGAGATGGCGGTATTATATGGAGATAATATATGGAGATAATGGTGGTAATATATGGAGATAATATATGGAGATGGCGGTATTATATGGAGATAATATATGGCGGTATTATATGGAGATAATATATTGCGATATTATATGGAGATAATGGTGGTAATATATGGAGATAATATATGGCGGTATTATATGGAGATAATATATGGTGGTTTTATATGGACAAAATATGTAGCAGCATTATATGGATAAAATTATGGTATTATATGAAGATAATATATGGCAGTATAATGTGGAGAAAATATACAGGTTATATGGAGAAAATGTATGGCAGTATACAGATATTGTATTATATGGGCACTATTTGGTGGTATTATATGAGAAAACTGGAAAGCAGAGATGTTAGGTCTTTTGTATGGAAGTATTATTTAGCATTTTAAGGCGGTATTCAGGTACAAAAAGGTGGGAAAAAGTACCCATGTATTTCATATTGCATGGTGAGTTCTAGGTTCCTACTTCCCCAGGGCCCTGTTTTCAGTAAAACTGGCCCTACCCACAGTCATCTTTAGGCTGGACCTAAATAGTATCTTTCGTTGCCATTGTACTGTCAACCAGTCCCAACCTCACCTCCAAGCAAGACCCCAAAAATGGCAGCCCCCTAAGTTTGCAAAAAGGGCAGATGTGTAGAAATAAACTGGACAGTATATATGATAACTAATGTGGAAATATCCCAATTACAGCTGACAAATAGGATGTAGTCATTATCAGAGCGGGATAGATGTGGGCCACGTAATGGACAGTGGGGGGGCACAGTATGGATGGGGGTGAAGGGGGCAGAGACAGTAAAAGCTTTGAATCTTTTAGAATGTTTGTCTGGTTTTGTCATCGCCGTCTGTAAATGTTGATGTGCGGCCAACATGACAATAAGCTGCCCATTATTCTAATGGTCTGTAGCAGGGGCGCTAACCCTATTACACACACGGCGGCCGGGCGACCAGATTCCGTCTTGTGGTTTAATGGGGTGTGGGTGTCATTGAGGAGCAGAAGATACTTTGTATCATGAGCCGTCGAGTCAATGTGATTAGTCTGGAGAGCGGGAGATACAATCATCAGTAATAGACGTGTTAATTACTATATGACTTCACTTTATGGATGGCGGTGAGGTAGCGCGGTTTTTACGCTTCGCCGTGCCAGATGTTTGTATTACGTGTTGATCTATTGCTCGATGTCTTAGAAATCGATAGTTGGATGTTCTGGAACTAAAAGCTCAAATATCATTTGGATTAAATCGTTTTTCTCTCTGCAGTGATCTTCGTATTTTCTTGCTACCGACTTAAAAAGAGAATTTCACCGTATCTGGTGATGTGATAGCGACTTCTCGGGAGATTGGTAAGGGGTCTATAAGAGGAACCGTATGATGATATAAAGTACGTAACGTGCCAGTAGATACAGATGTAGCAGAGCTGAGTGTGTGTGCCATGGTTCACCTGCAGTGCTGTGGAGAGTCACATTGTGCGACATCACTAACTCAGCTCTGCTACATCTGTAGGCTTATTCTTAGTTCTCCTTCTCCTTAGCACTTATTGGCATTGTCACCACTGGAGGGTCAGGTAGAATTTAAGCCCCTATAGGCTGCTCTCCAAAGCAGACCCCCGCTAAATAAATGCAGGTCCCAACCAGACCCTATATGAGACCTCCTAAATAACTACAGACCTCAAATGAGCCCCCCTAAAGAGACACCAGACCAGACCCCCTAGATAATTACAGAGCTCTAACCAGACCCCAGATGATACCCCTAAATAAATACAGACCACCCAAACAGAACCCTCTAAATGAATACAGACCTCACATTAGCCCCTCTAAATAGACACCAGGCCCCCTAAATAAATTCAGACCCCCTAGATAAGTTTCGACCTCTAACTAGGCCCCATATGAGACCCCTAAATAAATACAAACCCCTGACCAGATTCCCTAAATCATTTTAAACACCTAACCAGACCCCCTAGATAAATGCAGACCCCAGATGAGACCCCTAAATAAATAGACCCCCCACCAGACACCTAAATAAAGACCCCTAACCAGACCCCAAAATAATTACAGACCCCTGAACAGATCCCCTAGCTAAATACAGAACCCTAACCAGAGCCCCCACTAGGATAAATGCAGAACCCTAAATAAATACAGACCCCAGACTAGATCCCTTAACCTATGTCCAACCCCAGACACTTACATACAGGTAATCTACTTCTGCCTTGCAGCCTTGCCTTCTGGTTTCATGACCTGAACACTTAGGGTCATGTGACCATTTGTATCAGGTCCTTCAGCAGCAGCAGGTCCTTCAGCAGGTCCTTCAGCAGCAGCAGGTCCTTCAGCAGTATCAGGATCCTTCAGCAGTAGCAGGTCCTTCAGCAGTAGCAGGTCCTTCAGCAGTAGCAGGTCTTCAGCAGCAGCAGGTCCTTCAGCAGTAGCAGGTCCTTCAGCAGGTCCTTCAGCAGCAGCAGGTCCTTCAGCAGCAGCAGGTCCTTCAGCAGAATCAGATCCTTCAGCAGCAGCAGGTCCTTCAGCAGTAGCAGGTCCTTCAGCAGTAGCAGGTCTTCAGCAGCAGCAGGTCCTTCAGCAGTAGCAGGTCCTTCAGCAGGTCCTTCAGCAGCAGCAGGTCCTTCAGCAGCAGCAGGTCCTTCAGCAGAAGCAGATCCTTCAGCAGCAGCAGGTCCTTCAGCAGTATCAGGTCCTTCAGCAGCAGCAGGTCCTTCAGCAGAAGCAGATCCTTCAGCAGCAGCAGGTCCTTCAGCAGTAGCAGGTCCTTCAGCAGCAGCAGGTCCTTCAGCAGCAGCAGGTCCTTCAGCAGCAGCAGGTCCTTCAGCAGGTCCTTCAGCAGCAGCAGGTCCTTCAGCAGTAGCAGGTCCTTCAGCAGGTCCTTCAGCAGCAGCAGGTCCTTCAGCAGCAGCAGGTCCTTCAGCAGAATCAGATCCTTCAGCAGCAGCAGGTCCTTCAGCAGTAGCAGGTCCTTCAGCAGTAGCAGGTCCTTCAGCAGCAGCAGGTCCTTCAGCAGTAGCAGGTCCTTCAGCAGGTCCTTCAGCAGCAGCAGGTCCTTCAGCAGCAGCAGGTCCTTCAGCAGAAGCAGATCCTTCAGCAGCAGCAGGTCCTTCAGCAGTATCAGGTCCTTCAGCAGCAGCAGGTCCTTCAGCAGAAGCAGATCCTTCAGCAGCAGCAGGTCCTTCAGCAGTAGCAGGTCCTTCAGCAGCAGCAGGTCCTTCAGCAGCAGCAGGTCCTTCAGCAGTATCAGGTCCTTCAGCAGCAGCAGGTCCTTCAGCAGCAGCAGGTCCTTCAGCAGGTCCTTCAGCAGCAGCGGTCCTTCAGCAGTAGCGGTCCTTCGCGGTCCTTCAGCAGCGCGGCCTTCAGCAGCAGCAGGTCCTTCAGCAGAAGCAGATCCTTCAGCAGCAGCAGGTCCTTCAGCAGTAGCAGGTCCTTCAGCAGAAGCAGATCCTTCAGCAGCAGCAGGTCCTTCAGCAGTAGCAGGTCCTTCAGCAGCAGCAGGTCCTTCAGCAGGTCCTTCAGCAGCAGCAGGTCCTTCAGCAGTAGCAGGTCCTTCAGCAGAAGCAGATCCTTCAGCAGCAGCAGGTCCTTCAGCAGCAGCAGGTCCTTCAGCAGGTCCTTCAGCAGCAGCAGGTCCTTCAGCAGAAGCAGATCCTTCAGCAGCAGCAGCAGGTCCTTCAGCAGCAGCAGGTCCTTCAGCAGCAGCAGGTCCTTCAGCAGTATCAGGTCCTTCAGCAGCAGCAGGTCCTTCACACATTGTATTCAGGTATCACTGCACATCACAGTTTTGTCAAGTTTTTTGATGCAATTTCCTACTAAACTGCAACTTATTTGCAACGTGTAACAAATCCTGAGTCAATTTGGGTAACTTTGTAACAAATCAAGAGTCACTTTTAGTGCCCACCGCCAGCATTGGTTGATATCCAGCTTTCCAAAGCCCTGAATGGCAAATCTGCCTCCTTCTATACTGATATTTAGTAACAGTGCCTAAGTATCAGTCTGGAAAAGCAAAGTGATAACCCCTCGGGACCAGTAACAGTGGGCGTAATGGTTGTCACCCAGCTTTTCCAGATGCAGATAATTATAATATAGTCGATTTATGTATAAATTAAATTTTTTTTTTTTTTTTTTTTTATATATTTGCTGCTACTGAATAGCTGGGGCTGCCCCTTCGATAGAGTGTTGTTTGGATACCTCTACCTTACCCCAGGTGGCAGGATGACCCCAGCCGGCGCCTCCTCTCCTCCAGATAAGATACTTTGCTGAAACCTGATAATATAATAAGTGAGATGGCCGAGGTTTTACCAGCGTAATAATCTCATTGACGAGGAGCCCGGCCACTCTAACAGATGAATTTTGCATATATTAACAGCTGACAGATGGGGCCAGTCACCAAACTGGGAACACAGAGACAACTATGAGAATGGATTAGGTAATTAAAAGTTTATGGAAGACACCGGGCACCCTGGGAATAGCGCCGCCCTGCTGGGATTAACTAATTACTCACTAAAAACTTGGATCTCCTCACACTGGGTCTGTGAATGACATTTATAAAGGATATCAAGGGACACAAATATTTAGTCTTTTTTTTTTTTTTTTTTTTGTGAAGCAAAATGTTTGTCCCTTGTTGCAGATTGGGTAGGGAGCAGTGACACCATTCGCAATTTGTAAAAAGCTTCCACTTTCAGGGGTTAAATTCTATTGAGTAATTGTGTATTGTGTATTGTATTATCATATCGTAAGTAATCTAGTATGCTCCACTCACAGCCAAAGCTGCATTCAAATTCCCCTTTAACCAGAGAGGAATGCATTATGGAAGTTAATAAAACAAGCTGTAGGATCAGGATGGCAAAGGATAAATACACCAAAGGCAACTAATAAAATCTTGAATGCAGATTTGGACGTGACTAGAGTATATATAGCATTTGGATGAAGAAGCATTGAATAGTCAGAAAAACTTGTTTAAATATTCTCACGATGAGCAGAACAATCTATTTCTACAGAATATCCTGCCATATACTGATCTATTACTGAGGGCAGGTGGGTTAGTGCTGGGGGTTTTTGGGGATTCTTGCTAATAAACAAGGTGTGGCCTATTTTTGGGCCCTCTGATAATATGTTAGAAATTCAGACTTATCTCTCTTTTTAAAACAAGTAACCCAACAGTCAGATGATTTCAGGCTGTTCTGCTACTTAGGTAGATGTCAGCGATCAGCTTTGTGGAGCCTGATAGTAAGTACTCAATTTCACTGCAGCACCCCCACAGGAGAGGTGAAGTATTACACAATTCTCAGTGAAATTGAAAGACTGTCCATGTAAAGCTCTGATGTGCTGAGTCCTCCAAGGAAAGAGACATATTTTCTAAAATAGACATCCCCTTTAAATATTGGATGAATTTATGTCATAGATGAATATTGTACGAATATTTTTGTATATAGCAATATTATAGTAGTTATATTCTTGTACATAGGGGCAGTATTATAGTAGTTATATTCTTGTACTTAGAGGGCAGTATTATAGTAGTTATATTCTTGTACATAGGGGGCAGTATTATAGTAGTTATATTCTTGTACATAGGGGAAGTATTATAGTAGTTATATTCCTGTACATAGGAGCAGTATTATAGTAGTTATATTCTTGTACATAGGAGCAGTATTATAGTAGTTATATTCTTGTACATAGGGGAAGTATTATAGTAGTTATATTCTTGTACATAGGAGCAGTATTATAGTAGTTATATTCTTGTACATAGGAGGTAGTATTATAGTAGTTATATTCTTGTACATAGGGGCAGTATTATAGTAGTTATATTCTTGTACATAGGATCAGTATTATAGTAGTTATATTCTTGTACATAGGAGGTAGTATTATAGTAGTTATATACTTGTACATAGGGGCAGTATTATAGTGTTATATTCTTGTACATAGGAGGTAGTATTTAGTAGTTATATTCTTGACATAGGAGCAGTATTATAGTAGTTATATTCTTGTACATAGGAGGTAGTATTATAGTAGTTATATTCTTGTACATAGGGGCAGTATTATAGTAGTTATATTCTTGTACATAGGATCAGTATTATAGTAGTTATATTCTTGTACATAGGAGGTAGTATTATAGTAGTTATATACTTGTACATAGGGGCAGTATTATAGTAGTTATATTCTTGTACATAGGAGGTAGTATTATAGTAGTTATATTCTTGTACATAGGGGAGTATTATAGTAGTTATATTCTTGTACATAGGAGCAGTATTATAGTAGTTATATTCTTGTACATAGGGGCAGTATTATAGTAGTTATATTCTTGTACATAGGAGGTAGTATTATAGTAGTTATATTCTTGTACATAGGGGAAGTATTATAGTAGTTATATTCTTGTACATAGGAGCAGTATTATAGTAGTTATATTCTTGTACATAGGAGCAGTATTATAGTAGTTATATTCTTGTACATAGGAGGTAGTATTATAGTAGTTATATTCTTGTACATAGGAGCAGTATTATAGTAGTTATATTCTTGTACATAGGGGCAGTATTATAGTAGTTATATTCTTGTACATAGGAGGTAGTATTATAGTAGTTATATTCTTGTACATAGGAGCAGTATTATAGTAGTTATATTCTTGTACTTAGAGGGCAGTATTATAGTAGTTATATTCTTGTACATAGGGGGCAGTATTATAGTAGTTATATTCTTGTACATAGGAATAGTATTATAGTAGTTATATTCTTGTACATAGGGGCAGTATTATAGTAGTTATATTCTTGTACATAGGAGGTAGTATTATAGTAGTTATATTGTTGTACATAGGGGGCAGTATTATAGTAGTTATATTCTTGTACATAGGAATAGTATTATAGTAGTTATATTCTTGTACATAGGGGCAGTATTATAGTAGTTATATTCTTGTACATAGGAGGTAGTATTATAGTAGTTATATTCTTGTACATAGGAGCAGTATTATAGTAGTTATATTCTTGTACATAGAAGCAGTATTATAGTAGTTATATTCTTGTACATAGGTGCAGTATTATAGTAGTTATATTCCTGTACATAGGAAGTAGTATTATAGTAGTTATATTCTTCTATATATGGCAGCCGTATTAGAGTAGTGTGTGTATGTATGTGTGTGTGTGTATATATATATATATATATATATATATATATATATATATATACACATACACATGTGGACAAAATTGTTGGTACCCCTCGTTTAATGAAAGAAAAACCCGCGGTCGCAGAAATAACTTGAATCTGACAAAACTGGAATTTGCCAAACTACATGTTGACAAGCCACAAAGCTTCTGGGAGAATGTCCTATGGACAGATGAGGCAAAAATCGAAAATTTTTGGCAAGGCACATCAGCTCTATGTTCACAGATGAAAAAATGAAGCCTATCTTGAAAAGACCACTGTCCCTACTGTGAAACATGGAGGAGGCTCTGTTATGTTCTGCTCATGAGGAGTGGCCAAAATCCCTGCTGAGAGGTGCAGAAGTCTCATTGACAGTTACAGGAATCGTTTGATTGCAGGGATTGCCTCAAAAGGTTGTGCAACTAAATATTAAGTTAAGGGAACCATCATTTCTGTCCAGGCCTGTTTCATGAGTTTTCTTTTTTTTTTAAATTCTGTTGAAGCCTGGTTGGAAAGCAATGTCTGACTTTCATTTGTTCATTTTCATATAATTTTTATATATTATTACTTTTGTCAGATTCCAGTTATTTCTGTGACCATTGTGGGTTTTTCTTTCATTAAACGAGGGGGACCAACAATTTTGTCCACGTGTGTACATACAATGGCACTAGATCAACCTAGTAGTAAAGTACGTCCTGGCACTTTGTACTGTCCTCCTCATGCTGGTACTTAGAGACTGATCTTTGACATGTTGTCCTCCGGGTATATCTCTCTGTTGATCCATATGTTCTGCTGGTCACTTTAGTCCATCCACTCTCTCCTCTCCTGCTAGTCTAGGTGATGGGTTACAGTTGGTCGGTGACATCTGGCTCACACATGCCATTCCCAGGAGGAACTCTGCAGCTGTCATGGCCTCTCCGCTCAGTGCCCTTCCAGACCTCTCCTGTGGCTGAGGGCACCAAGACCAGCGCTGGTATTGTCAATATGTTCGACTAAAAATGCACGGCTGGATTAAAATTCCCATGGCAGAACCTAAGACAAGCTATTAGCAGCCTGTAAATACAACTCCCCTAGATGTCTTCTTGTTTGAAGACTTTTAACAATGTATTGACCCTCTCTCTGAGCCGCAGGGGGTGATACAAACATGATGACAACCACTCATTGTATTCCTTCTCTCTCTTACTGCTCTGTGCCAGTCTAAACTGCAGATCTGGAATTCTATTCAGGGTGCAAATTACTAGTTGCTGGTAATCAGTGTAAGTCTGCTGATTTCTTGTAATTCTCTTTATGTTTTCACTCCTTATTTAGTCATTATTATCCTTTACATTTATTCTTGCGGTTTATTTGTTAATGTAATTTTTTTTTTTTTTTTTTTTTTTTTACGTTTTTCTGCAGAATTTCTCCGCTTTCCGGGTAGACTTGTCTGGTATTTCTGCTCTGTGATTACACAATACCAATTAAGACTTGCTGAGAGGCCGTGCGGCCCGCTGTAATAGATTTGTTTTGTGTGTTACATAAATCGCCATGGAAACAAAGTATGTTCTATTTTTGTATCAAACGGCAAAAAGCACCTCCACTTAATTCCCCCCTTGCAGGACAAGTGCTTGAGCTCTTGACTATGAGCTTTACCGCCACGAATGCCGCATGTTAACGGTATAGATGCCAACCTCAAATTTCCAAACCGGCACACGCAGATGTAGCAGAGCTGAGTTTGTCACGTATAGCAAAGCTAATTTTTCACTGTGCATTCCTGGTGGTTTTACACAGGACTGTATATGATTGTTTGTCCAGGGTAAATACCTTATAGAAGGTTGTGGGTCATCACCCCGTTTCCAGGCTATCAATATCTAAAGGCGGCCTCTAATTAAAGGGGTGGTCCGGGCAGTGTTAATTGGGAATGAACCAGCCTAGAATCCCCAGGTCCAGCTTCAAAAAGTTGCCAGAAGGAGTAATTTACACTTTAATGTTAAAGCTTCATTGGCCACTAGGTGGCCTTTACAGAATACAGATTCCTGTGGCTCCCCTTAAAGGGGTTTTTTGGGTCACAGATATTGATAAGCTATCCTAATGGTAGAAAACCAATATTAGATCTGTGGGCCCCCCATCGATCATCTGTTCTCAGCAGCTAATACACAGAGAATGGAGCAGAGAGCAGACAGCGCCGTTCTCTCTATAGTGGCTGAAATGAGTCACTGCAGTTAGGCTCCCATTCAAGTGAATGGAGCTGATCTGCAATAAGCTGATCTGGCCACTATATAGAGAACGGCGCTGTCTGCTTCCTGCTCCAATTTCTGTATGTCAGCTGCTGATTGATGCGGGACTGGGTGTAGGACCCTCACCAATCCTTAGGATAGGTTATCAATATCTGTACCCTGGAAAACCCCTTTAAATTTACTTTCGGCCCTAGGAAGGTATTTAGCAAGCACCATCTAGTGGCAACTGTGGGCCACAAAATACTTAACATTTGCCGACAATACATCCACATTTATTTTATAAATTTAAGTCCTCACCCTTTAAGTGACAAACTCAGCTCTGCTACATCCCTATATAATTTCACTTTCCTTCTTTTTAGCCTTCTGGTTGGTTTAAGGTTTCTGAATCTTGTACCTTTCACAACAAATTAATTCTCCTCCGGGACTTGTTGAGGTTTTGTAAGCCTCATGTCTCACAATAGATCAATATGGGCCCTTTACTTGGGGCCCCCTGGGACTGTTAAACCATGTATAAGACCTGGTTATAGGATGGGCCTTTATTTAGGGAATTAAAGGTCAGATATTGATCGCTGGAATACGGTCGCTTTGCGCTTGTTACTTTTGGGTGCAGATTGGGTTGTATTGATATTGCAAAGTGGATTTAAAGGTCTTGTGAAGGGTTAATGTCTGGTCCTTTCAATAAGGGCCTGTTATGGGCCTTTATGGGTTATGGGCCTTTGTACAATGTAAAATATGTCCTACCCCCTTTAGTTGGGGTCTCCTCGCATATTGGTAAAGTAATAGCACTAAGCAAGAACAAAAAATTCTGAATGTTTTTTCTTTTTTTGTAGAAATGGCCACATAACAGCCCACACTCTGCTCTATCACTAATACAGCGTCACTAGCTGTCTATGTGCGTGTGTTTGGCCGACAGCTACTCCTGCTGGCCTCCCATACACATGCATGCTCTGTTCGGCCAAGCATGCATGTGTCCTTAATGTGGAGAGGGGAGTATGTTGCTGCCATGGATATAAATTGGTTGTTATTGTCTTGTTATTTTTTACATCCAAGATTGTTACCCAACTTTCTACAGGCTGCAAAAGACCTATACATCTGCTATATAATCACTACCCTATGTGTCAGTCTTCACAGTAAATCTAGCATTGTATTCAAGTATTCATTATATAAAGTTACATAGAGATTCAAAGAACATAATCCCTATGCTCGACCTCCTAGGAGTCCAGTGGGCGGCCTAACTAGTGATTGGAAGTCACCTTTGTATGTATGCTTATACAGGGAAGGCTGCCAGTCATTGAGTGAGCCCGCCCACTGGACTCCTAAGTATAGAAAGAGCAAAGGTGTCCATACAAGATATACTAAGACTTTTACTGCAAAAATATGTATCAGTCTGGTCAGCTCCTGAGATAGTCAGATAGATAAGTATCTGTCTGTCTGTCTATCTATCTATGTGGGAAATTTACATTTAGAACATCCCCAATACAATCTGCCGGGGGGCTCCCCCTGTTGCACTCTCATGTCCCGGTGATGTACAAAGATACAGAAGAGTATAAAATCTTGCTCAAGTAGTAGGACACACTTCACACTTTGCACCTGCTCCTGTTGATGCATGATGAATTATTGCCTGCACCAGTTACATAGGGGGCAGCCTCGGGGTCGCTGAGTGTTTGAAGCTGAGGAGCTAAAGCTGTCGGGGTCAGGCCTCAGGGGCAGGGCAGCAGTCCTGGAGGAGTCCTCTGTAGTACACAATGGGATGCTTGAGCTCATGTAACAGCAGTTCAGGGATACAGATGTAGCAGAGCGGAGGTTGGCATTTGGCAGACGTCAGGATATTGTTCAATCTGTGGCCTTACATAGGACTGCAGGATAACCTGCAATATTATCTGGACTGTAACAGTTTGACAGAAGGAATTATGTGGCCCTATAGAGGAAAATGGCAAATCCAACTCTATAAACTCGCTATATTCATATCTCAAAGTAAATTGCACTATATTAGTATATAATCTCTTAACCAAAATCTACGCCACTTAGCCTACTATCTTATCTACTGAGAGAGAGAGAGATAGATAGATAGGTAGATACTGAGACAGATTACATAGAGAGGTAGATACTAAGGCTAGGTTCACACATGCGCTGGTTCTCCGTTTTTGGATTAAGTTCCCCATTCCGCTTTAAAAATGAAGAGAAAAAAGTCCTGCAAGCAGTGCTTTTCTCTCCACATTTTTCACCCTTTTTTGGACTGAAACCCAATGGACCCTATTATAGTCTATGGGGTCCACGGGTTTCTGCGGGTAACTCCTTTTTTATAAAATGATTAGGTTTCCGTTCAGGGGGTCCCCAGGTGGACCCCCCCTCCCCCAGAATAGAAACCCGAATGCAGGTGTGAACCTAGCATAAGATAGATAGATAGATAGATAGATAGATAGATAGATAGATAGAGGATATGTGCCAGATACAAAATCGATACTGTAGATAGATACTAAGATAGATAGATAGATACTAAGATATATACTAAGATAAGATATATACTAAGATAGATAGATAGATAGATAGATAGATAGATACTAAGTATCTATCTTAGTATCTATCTATCTATCTTAGTATATATCTATCTTAGTATATATCTCTCTATCTATCTCTCTCTCTCTTAGTATCTATCTCTCTAAGAGATAGATAGATAGATAGATAGATAGATAGATAGATAGATACTAAGATAGATAGATAGGGGATATGTGCCAGATACAAGATTGATAGATAGAGAGATAAACAGACCGACATTAAAAGAAAAAAGAAAGATATTCGATAGATAGATAGATAGATAGATAGATAGATAGGATAGATAGATATGAGATAGATAGATAGATAGATAGATAGATAGATAGATAGATAGATAGATAGGATAGATATGAGACAGACAGACAGGACCTGCCTTTGATTGATCTGGGTATATATCGTCCCCCATGTCTTGCTGCGGCTCAGTGAGATAGAATTACATTTCAGATCATTATTACTGGAGTTATTTTACCATCCACATTTACCATCTACCCCGCACAGACCTGACATCTATATATTAAGCCCCCTCTGGCCCTCCCTCCACCACGTACGGTTTCTCTATTACTACATCTGCTCCGCACTTCCCTCTGGTAATGGCACATAAACAAGCCACAGAGCGGCGCGCAGCCCCTATAACACACCATGTAATGGACTCCCCCGACCTTCTGGGCTAAAAGCTTTTCATTACTGCTGATGGGAGGCCGGCCGGTAATTACACAGAGTAGTCGCAGCGGCCGCGGCTTTACTGCATTGTTTGTTTAATGGAGGACTATTTTATTGACTTGCTCAGTAATTGGATGCATTTTTCTGTTCTATGGGCCGAGCCGTAATGGCGCTCATCATACAGGTAGAAAGCGGGGAGGAATTATGGGTTTAATTTCTGATATTGGATATAATAGTGGAAAGTTCTTCCTGGTAGAATAATACATTTATTAATAGCTTCTGGTTTTGTCTTCTTGCCTCTTCCAAGTTTGTTTTCCATAGGGTGAGGTGGACTTTTTGCCCCAGGCGGCACCCTTGCCGTATTGCCAGGGGTGGGATAAGGTCTTGATGCCCATAGTAGGGTTTGCAGAAAACGCCTTTCCAATCTTGATCTCTGAGGTCAAGCTTGATCTAAAGGGATTGCGTCTCTTCTCCAGTGGGACTAGGGATGAGTGAACCAGGTTCATTACAAATTTTCCAAAAATTTCAGGGACGGCCAAACCTAAAATTTGATGTTTATGGGTGCCTATCTCCTCCTTGCTATGGGTGCCATGCTTTTCCTGCTTGGCTTCTTGGGCTGCTGTGGAGCAATCCGTGAGAACAAGTGCCTTCTGCTCTTTGTACGTACCCATCCTCCATTTCTGTACCGGTTCTTTAGATTGGGTGGAGATATGGGTTTAGTATTAAAGGAAGACTCCGGGCAAAATGAACACTATGCGTTATACGTAGTTCAAGGGATGAGTTGCGGAGCCTGACATGGATATTAACCTGTTAATGCTCTGTGCCCAGAGCAAAGGTAATTGAAGCTCAGTACCAGCTCAGGAGCTGACACCTGGTTACGGCACCTGTAGGTGGGGGTAAATCCAAATGCGGGCATTTCGATGCCACAGTCAATAGCCACCATGGCATTTTCAGGGGTTGTTTAGTGTTATAGCCCCTTAATCTGCCTCCTTGTGCTACGATCAGGAGATCTGATGTATTGCATGGCATAAAATATAATACATCCCACAAAATACAAGCCCTAAAACAGATAAATTGAAATAAAACTAAAAAAAAAATGATGGCTTGTTGAATTTTGACAAGGAAAAAAAATTGACTAGTCTTAAAGGGGATGTCCAGGATTTGGAGCAAACTGGAGGGGTGGGGGGAGATTTGTTGGGGTGGGTGTAAACCTTAAAAACAAAACAATACATACTCGCCTGCCCCTGGCTCTGCATTGTTCAGTCCCAGTCACTTTCCCATCTGTGCTGGGATTCGCTGTGCTAGAAACAGAGAGACTCACAAGATGGTCACTGGTAAGGAACTGGTGACGTACGTAAGTGATGTCATTGGTCCTTTGCCTGCAAATATTGACCCCTGAAATTTTTGGGGTTTGCCACTTAAGAAACAATATTTTACTTTGGGGTATTTTCACACAGCAGTTCCGGTTCAGGATGAACCAGTTTGGTCCAAAACTAAACTGCTGCAAATATTAGAGACACAAATTTTGAAAGTTTTGCCCAACACTAAGCTGCCTACTCTTTGTCCCGAACATGGCCGGGATTGGGGCTCCAATCTCTAAGGTAGCACAGGGACAGGAAGTTACCTATGCAATCTGCTGATTGGCTGCTGACTTACAACTTCCTGTCTGCCGAGAGTGAAGGAGAGAACAGTATGGGGCAGGTAGGGGGCTGAGCTTTAATATGACACTGGCACTATGGGCACTACCTTGAGTCCAGGTACTATAGGTATTAACCCTTCCTCAATCCTTATTTGCTTGACCAATGTTACACTGTGACCAGGTGCTATCGGAGGAACAAATTGTCTGCTCCACTTACGCTCTGTGTGAGGAGAGGGAGACTCCCCTTGCACAGGTAAGATGCCTGAAGACAAGAACCTTGTTATTGAACTACTCATCTAATGTTCCAACTTGTATAGAAAAGAAGACAAAAAGTTCTGTCCGACCCTGCACACGTTACACACCTACCCTGACCTTCATCGACTGCTCCTTCTTTTTTTTCCAGACAGGGAAAGGACTATTTTGCTGCTTCATTTTCAGGATTTCCAGACCATTGGGTGCCAGATTGGCAAAATTTTGATATATTTGCATAGCAACCTGACGTAGGTTTTAGCTTAGGTGCTCAGCCCTGTAGAGGGTGTGCCTTATCATAAATGGAGACACATCCTTCATTGTCTCAGGAGATGTAAAGACTGATGTTGAATATGCCAGTCTTTATAGGTTTCCTCTAATGTTTTTGAGTTGCTATGGTAGGTTATTTTTGTTCTGTTCCTCCATCCAGCTATGGGGACTCTGTTACTTTTGCAAAGTCCTCGCTCCTTATTGCCCCTGCTGTTGATCTGTACTATATAGATTGATGGATGTATTGTGCTCGCTACCTGGGCTGTTTTTCCTCCTCTTGACCCTGCCTAGTGGAGATGATTGGAGTGCGGCGCAGGCAGCATTAGAGGGGTCTGTGCCCTCTCGAGTGGCATTAGTGGGAGTCCATGATTACCAGATAATTCAGCGGGGGTACAGCGCCACTTACCGTGATTGAAGTACAGGTTTTACCTGACGCCACTTTCACCGCACTGACCTGCGTACAAGTACCAATCAGCCGTATCCGTGCCTCGCAGCGTCACCGTCGCAACCTTCTGCTGCGGATACGCAGTGTATATAATTAAATTGCAGCATAATTAAGAGGTGCTCATCGATTAGCAGAGCCGCAAGAGCTCCCCCCAAACAAGTCCTCAAGTCGTCCTCTTGTCTCAAGATGTTGACAATTGTATTCAGCCGTTCCGAGTTACATAAGTGTGATGGAAATCTCTGTGACTGTTACAGCTCCCCTGGAATCACCCAGCTTTCTAAGAATCCTGAAAGCCGAATGGGTCTAGTTATAGATAGTAGGGGGGATCATTTGTCCATAACATATTCTGTGCCACACAACGAATTTAGGGATCGTAGAATTCATTTTGTCAGAACGGAATTGATCTTTGTGATCACGGAATCCAATTTGTGGTCGAAAAAATGTTTTGTGTGCAAAAAAAAAAAATAATAAAAAAAAATCACAAAAATAATTGTGATTCTGTTTATTTAGTGTGTATACAATTAATTCGTGGTCGCAAAACCTTTGAGTACAAAATGTAATTTTGTCGCATAAAAAATAAATTTATTGACACAAAAATTGATACATAAAATTTGTTCAGTGACCTCAGATCACAACAAAAATGTGCGCACAAAAGTACAAAATTAACAAGTGGCAACAACTAGGCATCTGTTCACATTGTGAGCAGGTATCAGCCAACCAGTATGTGACACTGAATGATATATTGTCGCACAGAATTTTATTTTCTGACATAGAATTTATTTTGTAACAGAATTATTAATTTGTACTTTTGTGACTGTAACGTTGATTCTGTAAACACAATTTTGTGCACATTAATTGCATTTATTATCTATACAGAATGTATTTTGTGTTTGTGTAATACATTTTGAGGTTATGACACATTTTTGCCCCATATTTAAGCATTGCATGTAAATTCCACTAATGAGAGACTATCGTGTTTGCAGGAGAACCGCCAAGATGGAGGGTGATAGTCTGAGCTGCGTCAAATACCTCATGTTCATCTTTAACTTCTTCATATTTGTGAGTATCTGTGCTGCTTAGCGCCTTGTATAACTTGCTCACATTTATGTCTTTTTTTTTTGTCATGTAAAAAAGTAGTAGTTTGTTTGCCCTAGAAATTGTGACTTTTTACAGGTATTTCACTTTTTTTTTTTCAGTGGGTGGGGCTTAGCGTGAGGGGCGGGCCTTCTGTAGCCCAACTAATTGACAACATAAAGTGGTGTAAATTATAGCACATAGCATCTTGTTCTTCTGGCGCTGAAAGATGCGCCAAATTTATTAAAAACCGTATGATCAGTCTTGATAAATTGCCCATAGCAACTAATCGGCCAATCACGGTACAGCTTTCATTTTTCAATAGCAAAATATGAAATGGAAGCTGCACTGTGATTGGTTGCTATGGGCAACAAGGCAAGTTTTTCATAAGGCAGTACTGATAATTCAGGCCCATTATGTTATGTCTGTTGCCAGAACACAGGGGCCAGGGCATATCCAAGGAATTTTCCATGTGATCTCCGCAATCCCTGTGTCCTCGTCCGACCCTTTAAGTTATGCCTTATATCAGACATGTCAACTCACACCTGGCTTTCCCACAAATCTCCCGGTTTTCAGGTCCCCTCACCTTATTCACTTTCACCTGTGACGTCACCTCCGTGCAGTGAATACTAATAAAGTTTTATTTTGTACACTTTAGATGATGTATAGAAGGCAGCCATTCTACTTCTTGAGCCTCGGCTTCCATTATTCTTTATGGGAGGTTTTTCTCTTACTAAACCTCAACCTTGTATTTTTACTATTGAAGTTTGGTAAGAGAAAATCCTCTCGTTCACAACAACGCAAGCAGTACGCTACCTGCCTACATTACCAAAACCCGCATTACACCTAAAAAATACAGAATAAGACTGTAAATAGGTAATGGTATACCTTCTGTAATTTGCTTAAAATTTCCATAACCGTCGCAAAGTACACAAAATTTAACTCAATATTTAATGTGATCTATAAATGGCGCAAATCAAAATGGTGTTATTTTATTTAACCAGTAACAATCTGGGGTCCAATATCATTAGATGGGATCTGAGTATTTTTAGTTGTGCCCTTTTATAAAGGCCACGCCCCATGAAAAGGCCACGCCCACATTTGTCGTGAAATGCGATTCACGTATCGCCCTATGAAGGACTCTCCCAGGTTGGTGTATTGATATTTTTTATTACCTGTGCCTTTTCTCCCTTTCCCCCCAGCTCGGTGGATCCTTCCTGCTCGGACTTGGTCTTTGGGTGATCATTGACCCCACTGGTTTCCGGGAGATCATTGCTGCCAACCCCTTGATGTTTATGGGTGCCTATCTCCTCCTTGCTATGGGTGCCATGCTTTTCCTGCTTGGCTTCTTGGGCTGCTGTGGAGCAATCCGTGAGAACAAGTGCCTTCTGCTCTTTGTACGTACCCATCCTCCATTTCTGTACCGGTTCTTTAGATTGGGTGGAGATATGGGTTTAGTATTAAAGGAAGACTCCGGGCAAAATGAACACTATGCGTTATACGTAGTTCAAGGGATGAGGTGCGGAGCCTGACATGGATATTAACCTGTTAATGCTCTGTGCCCAGAGCAAAGGTAATTGAAGCTCAGTACCAGCTCAGGAGCTGACACCTGGTTACGGCACCTGTAGGTGGAGGTAAATCCAAATGCGGGCATTTCGATGCCACAGTCAATAGCCACCATGGCATTTTCAGGGGTTGTTTAGTGTTATAGCCCCTTAATCTGCCTCCTTGTGCTACGATCAGGAGATCTGATGTATTGCATGGCATAAAATATAATACATCCCACAAAATACAAGCCCTAAAACAGATAAATTGAAATAAAACTAAAAAAAAAAAAAAAGATGGCTTGTTGAATTTTGACAAGGAAAAAAATTGACTAGTCTTAAAGGGGATGTCCAGGATTTGGAGCAAACTGGAGGGGGTGGGGGGAGATTTGTTGGGGTGGGTGTAAACCTTAAAAACAAAACAATACATACTCGCCTGCCCCTGGCTCTGCATTGTTCAGTCCCAGTCACTTTCCCATCTGTGCTGGGATTCACTGCGCTAGAAACAGAGAGACTCACAAGATGGTCACTGGTAAGGAACTGGTGACGTACGTAAGTGATGTCATTGGTCCTTTGCCTGCAAATATTGAGGTCAGTGATTGGTCTTGTGAGTCTCATCAATTCCAATGCAACTAATTCCAGTCTTTTTTAAACCCCCCGCCTCCAAATGCCCCTGCGATTCCTTCAAATCCTGGACAACCCCTTTAAGGCCAAAACTGGAGATAAAGATTTTAATATTGATGACATATTCTTAGTATAGTATAGTATAGGCCATCATTATTAGATTGTTTGGGGGTTCAATGCAAGGAGCTGCAGTATAGGGCCTCTTCACTACCAGGTACGGCGACATCCATTCCATGGTGGCTGTGCTGGGTACTACACATAGCTCAGTTCCATTCACTTAAACATTAGACAGTGAGCTGCAGTACCACACACAGCCACTACAAAAAAAAAAAAACAATCAGCACTGTGTCTGATCACAGGTAGCCCCTTCCTACAGGTGATCGTAGGGTGCTGAGATTTGGACCCCCATCAATCTAATAATGGCCCATTGTAAGGAGTCCTTGAAAACCACCCCTTTAATAGAACACCAAACAGTGAATCCTTGCACTAGGTATAATTCAGTGTATCAGTTTTGCCTGGAGTGTTCCTTTTAAGTCCGGTATGTGGGTGCCTATAGGTAGTAGGGTTGTAAATGTAAGGCCCAGAGCAAAAACATAAGGGGCCAATGTCACATTGAGCTCAGGCCACCACTTCCCCACCTGGGCCCTCTTCTAACTGTATTATTTTTTTTTTTTTTTTTCAGTTTTTCATGTTTATCCTGGTCATTTTCCTCGCGGAGCTCTCAGCTGCTATTTTGGCCTTCCTCTTCCGGGAGAATGTAAGTGTTTTAGGGGCTAACACCAGTCTATGGATGTGGAGGGCAGCTGGGGAGGCCAGAACTCTTATTCCTCTTCTCCCCTGCAGCCACTCTGACCTCATTGACATCACCATATTCCCTCTGCTCGGGCCAAAGGCCTGTTAAATAAATTGGATTCGGTCATATGATCTAGAGTCAGAGTGTCAGCCAGGGAGGCAGAAGAACCAGAGTTTCGGCCTCCCCAGCTGCCCTCCACAAGGGTAACTTCAGGGTTTGGGAGGATCGCAGTGTATACTAGTAACGAAGCCAATGCAGGGAATGTAACGGTAAGCTTTATTACTCTATACATATCCCCTTTCACAGCTGGTGTCCTAGAATGCCATCCTAAATAATTCATAAACCTTATTATATTTTTTTTATCTAGTTATAAAAAACAATGGCTGCTTTCTTCTGGAAAAGGCGCCACATCTGCCCATGGCATGTGTCTGGTATTGCCGTTCAACTTAATTAAATGGAATGTTCAAGATTAGAAAATGATAGTTGCTTTCATCCAAAAACAGTGCCACCCCTGTCCATTGGTGGTGTCTGGTATTGCAGCTTAGCTCAATGAAATGAATAGGGCTTAGCTGCAATACCACATACGAATCGTGGACAAGCTTGGCACTATTTGGAATAGTACAATTTGTACAGTTCTGTACAATGGTATTACTAGTTTTGTGAATGTTCTGTTTATAGGGTGCTTGTTAATGTCATGTTCTGTTCCATAGCTGACCAGAGACTTTTTCACCAAGGACCTAAAAAGACATTACCAGGGCAATAACAGCACAGATGTCTTTACATCGACGTGGAATTCTGTCATGATCACAGTGAGTATGATGAATAAACTATAATATGAAACTAGAAAGAGGGGAACAGCGATGGGGTCTGACATTACCCCACAAATCCAGGGAATGGCTAGACATGATTACAGTAATATCTATAGAATTATAAATATCCAACACAAAGATACTAATATCCTCCTGTATACACAGACTATATATCCTATTGCATCATAATACCCATAATAACTACATTCATCTATATTTTCCATTGCTACACAGTTCGAATGCTGCGGAGTGAACGGACCTGAGGATTTCACTGGCGCTCTGCATACAATGAATGTTGTGCCCAAGGCCTGCTGCATAAGAAACGTCCTACAAAAAGATGGAGAAATCATCGGCAGTGAAGAATGCATGATGGGAAGAGAACTTAACAGACAGGTAAAGAGCAAATTGTTGTCCCTGCCTGCCTTTGACTTCATTTAGATGGCTGCAACTGCCAAACTATATGATATAAGGTACATGCTGCTTATGGGTGCATTACAAACGCAAACACAAAAAGTTGCAGCAGCGCTGTGCTAATATTACTTCTAGGTCTACTATATGTATAATGAGAATGAGGTTCTTGGCGCACACTTTGATTAAATTTTGAGAGCCCATCAGCAAGTGACCTCTTTAGATAGAACCCTCACACTGCAAAGACTCAGATCTCTTAGGGCCTAGGCCTCAAAGTTCTAAGCTGATTCAATTTTGGCCCTGTACGCCCCCTATCTGCCTAAACCTGCTTTCAATTAGAGTCGAATATAGCTCAAGTACACTTCCAAAATTCATTTTGAGGCCTGGGTCCTAAGAGCGATGGGTCCATCTAAACGGGTTGCTTTGTGGCTGGCAGATGGCTCTCACAATTTGATCAACGTGTAGGCCAAGAACCTTATTCTTGTAACATATATATCATATACTGATAGTAGTAATATTCCCGTGCTCTAGCAGAGTGCTGCTGCAACGTTTTGTGTTTTCAGTTCAAGTGAACTGAGCTAAGATCACCATTGAACCCCATTGGGTGTGTACGTGCCAATATTACTACAGAAAGTCCTAAGTAACAATACTATTAGGAACCGCAATGGGGTCTGACATTACCCCAGAGATGCAGGAAAGGGACTATCTGGTCAATAGACATTACTGCAGTGATATTCCTAGAAATACATATGTTATACTGTTCTCTTTTTTATATGTTAGGGGTGTTACTCAACGATACTCAACTCCTTGGAACCGTATGTGTATATTGCTGGAGCATTAGCCATCGGGGTGTTAGCTGTTGAGGTAAGAATAAGGTGTAACCTCTGCATTACTGATATTTATATGTAGTTTTTGATAGTTGCCCCATCTGGTCCTTTACTATGGGCCAAGAGTATCTCCATACATGTGGGCCAATACAATTTTCTCATGCTCTTCCCTTTTTCCTCTCTTTACAGCTTTTCGCAATGATCTTTGCCATGTGCCTGTTCAGGGGCATACAGTAGCCGGACCACTGGCCAAGAACATTTTGTGCCAAATTGCGAGGGTTTCCTTACTCCCCACAAAATCAAGAAAATCATCTTGTTTCAAAGCCTCCACTGCCAGAGGGTCTTGCACTACCCCCGGGGCCCTCAACAGGTGTTACTGTGAACACAATTTCTGACAAAGGACCCGTTGCTATACCAGAGTATTAACTCTATCATGACCCCCGGCTTGTGGTCACTGCACTGGAACTGACTAACCTTGCAAGTATGAGCAGAGTATACATTGATCAGCACCCAATGTCCAATATGTATATAAGAGACTGGTTGGGACACCGATGAGCTGTTTTCTGCCCCATGTGGCGGCAGTGGGGACTGCAGGGTAGTAAAGGCACTGTACCTTTCATCGTAGAGAGCAGTAGAAGTTTCTGTCCTGTGGTTTATAAAAAAAAAAAAAGTTCTTGTAGATTTCCTTTGGGAGTGAATGAATGTATTGTAGCACAAATGCTGAAGTATTATTTAAAGATACATTGCTTGTTTTGAATCAAAGCAGGTCCCCTGACCTTAAGGTGGTGGAGTGCCCCTTTAAATTAGGGCAACTGTACAGTGTTCAATTGCACCCATTACGTGCCCTCCCTAGATGCCAGGAGTGACTCCTTCCCCAACTCAATCAGGATTGGGACTCGTCCTGTTGCAGATAATTTCCCCTCTCTGCTCTGCTATGGGTCCAACCACATCTAGAGCGCCCCCATTCCCATTACTTTGTAGCCTCACGTTACAATAAAAGTTGTCTCTTGCCCTGGAGGACCCGACTTCTCTGTGCATTCCACATACAGCTCATAGGTTTTAATGAGACTTGTGTAATACTTAATTTCTCCTGTGGGGGCGCTGCAGGAGAACTGAACATTTACTAACCACTTTGTGGCATATTGCAGCTGGTTGCTGTGGGCACCGGCCACAGAGTAGCCTAGGATCAGCTTATTGTTGAGGCAGTCTAAAAAAAAAAAGCATTTCATAAGTGGAGAAACCCTTAAAGGGAGTGTGTCACCAGACCCCATTATATCAACCCAGCCCCGCAGATAGACAGATTAGGGTCACTTGAATCAAACACATTTTTCCCCTTGTGATTCGCTGCCTCCGTTGCCGAGATATTGCAGTTTTTGTCTATATGCAAATGAGCTTTTTGGAACAACAAAGGCACCGCCATTGCTAAGAGCTGATTTGCATATGACAAAAATGGCGATCTCTCGGCAACAGAGGCTCGGATTCACAAGGGGTAAGCTTTGTTTAAGTCAGGTGACCTTAACCTATCGCTCGGTGGGCTGGGTTAGATGCAAGGTTTTTATGACACACTCCCTTTAAAACCAAGTGCCCTATACTATTGATATGTACAGGATGGGGTTGGTATAAGCTGCCCCAATCTACATCTTAGATATGGGGGCAAACAAATTACACCCCTTATACTGTAAAGTGCACCTATCTCAGAGTCAGTTACCCCAGACCTGCAGTGGAGTTTTGCAGAGTCAGACCCTGTTGGGTATTTGATCATAGCAAATGTGGGGGATACCCAGATATAATGTAAATGGCGATCTATAAATACACGTGACACTTATTATTTGTCATTTAAGTTTCCTTTGCTATCCTTTATCTATGATTTCTGGGTAGTTTTGCACTACAATATTACCGAACCTTTTGTGTTATTGCCACCCGGTGGTAGAGCAGCAGAACTGCACTGTAAAATTTTTGGTTTCTGCTATTGCTACTTTATTTAAGGTTCAGTCTCACAGCGGGTTCTACACCATTCCCTATTACTTCATATCCCACAGAAAATAAATGGTTTCAAACGATAAAACTTAACTTTTAATATTTTAATATAAAAAATACACAAAGAACGTCCACTAATCTACTAAAAGACAGATCAATGTGGTCTGTGCCTGCCTATTCAAAGTTTATTCAGGATTTAAATGTTAGACAGTATTCACACTCTCCAACTTTCCACTGGACCTAGGGTGTAATAAGATACTTTCACCACCCTTAGACTAAGGTTATAGTATCACGGCTGCATCATACAACAGGTCGGTATTTTGTCAGTTGCTCTTAGTGCTAGGAAAACCCAAACACCTGGTCCCCACATACAATTTGTAAAGCCTCACTGACTAGACTCCTGCACAGCCATGCTATACCTCCACAACCCTAGTCTGCAGTAAGTACATATGCCAGTAATCTAGGTACAGGTCACAGTAACTTCATTTCCTGTCATTAAAATGTTATAACCATAAGGGAAACCACGATATTCTGACCCTTATGCTCAATAAACACCTATATTGCAGCCATTACTGATATCCCCTATGTTGGCTCCAGGGATATACAGCTACCATTTCCATTAGTGACTCAAATTCCACCAACTAATCTCCAGGCTACTCAGACTGCCCCAGTCTCCTGTCAGTCCTTCATGCCCCCAAGTGGTATGGCTCATGGTCAACTAACTCAAAAATAGAAAATAAACTTGCTCTACGCGCGTTTCCCCTGTGTTATCTGTATCAGGTTCATCAGGAGCCAATGCTAATAAACTGAGTGGCTACTCTCAGTGCTGCACACCATCAGTGCTCCAGGAACTGCAGTTGTAACTGCATTTTTGAAAAATATTTATAGCAGCTTAGACCAAATTGATAAGTTTATTAGCATTGGCTCCTGATGAACCTGATACAGATAACACAGGGGAAACGCGTAGAGTAAGTTTATTTTCTATTTTTGAGTTAGTTGACCACAAGCCATACCACTTGGGGGCATGAAGGACTGACAGGAGACTGGGGCAGTCTGATTAGCCTGGAGATTAGTTGGTGGAATTTGAGTCACTAATGGAAATGGTAGCTGTATATCCCTGGAGTCAACATAGGGGATATCAGTAATGGCTGCAATATAGGTGTTTATTGAGTATAAGGGTCAGAATATCGTGGTTTCCCTTATGGTTATAACATTTTAATGACAGGAAGTGAAGTTACTGTGACCTGTACCTAGATTACTGGCATATGTACATACTACAGACTAGGGTTGTGGAGGTACATCATGGCTGTGCAGGAGTCTAGTCAGTGAGGCTTTACAAATTATGTGTGTGGGGACCAGGTGTTTGGGGTTTCCTAGCACTAAGAGCAACTGACAAAATACTGACCTGTTGTATGATGCAGCCGTGATACTATAACCTTAGTCTAAGGGTGGTGAAAGTATCTTATTACACCCTAGGTCCAGTGGAAAGTTGGAGAGTGTGAATACTGTCTAACATTTAAATCCTGAATAAACTTTGAATAGGCAGGCACAGACCACATTGATCTGTCTTTCAGTAGATTAGTGGACGTCCTTTGTGTATTTTTTATATTAAAATATTAAAAGTTAAGTTTTATCGTTTGAAACCATTTATTTTCTGTGAGATATTTATTTAAGGTTGTCCTATATAGAACTGTCTAATGACAACTCCACAAGCTGTCTCCCTCATCCGACAGCCGGGGTTACATGGCCAGATGCTAGAATGTCTCTATAGCCTTATAAAATATCAGTCAATCCAGGACTTGTCTCATATTACAACATTGGGGTTGAATTCCATTCCCTGTACCTTGATTTAAGGACTCAGTATCTCTAGATTTTGTTATTTTGCATCCATTGATGATAACAGTAACACAAATGGAACATTTTCTTGTCCCCATGCTTTACACTGCATCTCTGCTTTCTGAGATTTGGTGCAGTGTATAATCACAAGCTCAGCAGGTTGTCACTGTATGTTGAGCTTGTGTCCATTAGAGCTAGATTATTAATTATAAGCAAGGGCGCCCCCTGGTGACATATATAATATACAGATTATAGCTATCCATATATAGAGGAAATGAGTCCCAGTGGGGGAGGGAGGTGTTGGAGAACTTAAATTCTAAATTGGGTAGACCCTTAAATTTAAGGGAAGCAATTCTATACGACAGTGCCTTAACTCAGACCCATTCTATATACACTAGCTTGTAATAATTATTACATTGACACTCATCTTGGCTTCAATCCACCACTAGGACTTAAAGCGGACCCTTCACCAACTGAAGCCTCCATTTCACTGATTCCAGCGCAGTTGCAATTTTTTCTCTAGCCCTAACTGTTCCTGAGCAATCACTGCTGTTAGTTTTGGTGCCTGATATACTAACTAGACTCCCTAACACCAAGTGGGTGGTGTCAGGCAGAAGCAGGCAAGGGGGGCGTGACTCAAAGCTCCAATCAGAGACAGACAGTGTAAGAGCACTGAGTCACACCTCTGTCTGCCTCTGATTGGAGCTTTGACCCGCCCCCCCCCCCCCCCCCCCACTCGCAGGTAGGGAGGTGGTTAGAAAACCAGCCACAAAAAAAAACAGCGGGGAGGGCGGGGGGGAGAGGGGGGGGGGGGAAAAAAACCCACCCCCCCGGACCGTGGATCATTACCTAATGTACAGAGGTGGTGAAAGATTTTTTTTTTTTTTTTTTTTTTAAATAGGGGATAACTCTGAGATTATATACATCTAAGTCTCTTAAGTAATAAATAACATTTCTAATCCATGTGCTGGTTGAAGTTATAGGTTCAATGAGGAAAAACTTCTGTGTCCCCCCGACAACAACACTTCCTGGCCTATGCTCTTGTTTTTCTAGCCATATATAAGGCTGTTCATTGTCTGTCTCACTCTAGGAGGATTATAACCAACATTCTGGTTGGCTGCTATGTGACCAGCTACAGCTACAACACTGAGCTACCCGTGTGACAGGCAGTGTTGTCATAGGGACATAAGCACAGAAGCTCTTAATGTCAACCTCTGTACTCACAAATGGGAAACTTAGGAGAAAAACTGTCTAAATACAGAAGTCGCTGTCACATCGAGTGTTCAACAGAGCAAGAAACAAACCTCAATCTGCCGCCTGTGCTCATATTTGTGAATTTTCTTTATTAATGTGAATATAGTCCTGTGGTGTTCGGCTTCTGAGCTGCATTTGTAGAAGAGAATTGTAACCAGGTAGGAATCCCTCTTCTCCCAGTGGAGGCTATGGATGTTTGTAGAGCAGCGGCGCCCCCTGGTGGAAGCCCTGCTTACTGCCATAAGAAGAAATGTCATTCAGCCAGAGACCATGTCAAGGTTTTAAACCTGAATTTTGTACCTGTAAATGTTTGTTTATAAGGATTAGTAAAAGCTGCGTGGTCCTGTTCACACCTGCTTCTTTTCTAGGAACAGTTTTTTTTTTATCGTTATTGAGGCGAGGGGTGGGCAGGACATGAGGACACTTCTTATTTCTGTAAAAAATAAAGGAAAAAATAAAAAATTGTGAAAGTAACAAAGTGGTTCTTGATTGTAAACATTATATATACTGTATGGGTGCCAAAAAAATTGCTAAAATATTGAAGTATTGGGGGTTTAAAAATATAAGAGACCTTCACACTATATAATACATGGCGCACCCTGGGGGGAAAAAAATAAATAGAATAATATAATAAGATATATATATCTTAAGGGGATGTCTGGGACTGTGATATTGAGCTCTTATCACGCAGTGACATCACATCTATTGGTCACATGACCATGCTGCAGCTCAGTCACAATCAAATTGAGGCTGAGCTGTAATACCAAGGACAACCACTATACAATGTACGGCGGGCGCTGTACTCGGTAAGTAGTGAAGAGGCCGCAGCGATCAATGTCATGGGCAACCCCTTTAAGTAAGAGATAGGATGCAGATTGTAGTTAAAGTATGGTGTTCATGGCTGTGCCCAGATACATACATAACAGGATCTCCATGTTGGTTTTCACTTTACCTGGCTCCTGAAAGGCAAAAGTACTTAGTGGTGTAAATACATAGAACGTCTCACTGCAGTTTTTCCATATCAGTCATCATCCAGCTTTCCCAAATACAGAAATAATTGGAAAGGGGTTCACTGAATTTGACACCCGGGACCTCCACTGATCAGCTGTTTAAAGAGGTTTGGCTGAGTGCTGTGACCTCTTCACTACTGACCGAGCAAATTGCCATACATTATATAGTGACTGTTCTTGGTAGAGAAGCTCAGTCCCATTCACTTGAAAGGGACTGAGCTGCAAACAGGCCATGTGGCTGATGAATGTGACATCATTAGGCCTGTGAAGTGACAGCTTCAACCAGCTGATTGACTGGTGTGCCGGGTGTTGAACACCCACCAACTGGATGTTGATGATTGATCCTATAAGGTCATCAATTATAGTTGCACAAAACCCCTTTAACAGAGGCGCCATTACTAAACCTCCTGTAAAGTACATCCTGCACTATAAGGTGATAGCATAAGCTTGTGATTTTGGTGGCCATGTTAAGTAAGGGCAAATTCAATTTTTCTGCAGATTTGGCTTACCTGGTACTAGTGTTGCAAAGAGACTCCATTCATTTCCATCCTGCTGCAATGTAGCAGAGTCACATGACACATCGCTGCCAAGATCACAATGTAGCTCTGTCCTTAAAGGGATGTCCTCAGAAACACAGATATAAATTTGTAAAGAATTTTGCAAAGTTTTATAGATTTCCTCTAACCATCTTAGTGGTGACATCTGTTTCCAATGGATACGACCAAGAATTCAAGAACTTTCTATGATCTGGGACTGGTCAGAGACCCAGCCATGATGTCCTTATTGTGGTCGGGTTATCTTCTCACACATGTAGTGTCCTCCTGATAACCAGCCATGATGTCCTTATTGTGGTCGGGTTATCTTCTCATACATGTAGTGTCCCCTCCTGATAACCAGCCATGATGTCCTTATTGTGGTCGGGTTATTTTCTCATACATGTAGTGTCCTCCTGATAACCAGACATGATGTCCTTATTGTGGTCAGGTTATCTTCTCATACATGTAGTGTCCTCCTGATAACCAGCCATGATGTCCTTATTGTGTCCGGGTTATCTTCTCATACATGTAGTGTCCTCCTGATAACCAGCCATGATGTCCTTATTGTGGTCGGGTTATCTTCTCACACATGTAGTGTCCTCCTGATAACCAGCCATGATGTCCTTATTGTGGTCGGGTTATCTTCTCATACATGTAGTGTCCTCCTGATAACCAGCCATGATGTCCTTATTGTGGTCGGGTTATCTTCTCACACATGTAGTGTCCTCCTGATAACCAGCCATGATGTCCTTATTGTGGTCGGGTTATCTTCTCATACATGTAGTGTCCTCCTGATAACCAGCCATGTGCCTGATAACCTCCCCACAATAAGCACATCATGGCTGGGTCTCTGACCAGTCCCAGATCATAGAAAGTTCCTGCATTCTTGGTTGTATACACTGGCAACCCATCAAGACAACAGCTTGTCACCCAGGGGCGTAACTAGCAAAGACTGGGCCCCATAGCAGACTTTTGAATTGGGGGGGATAGCCCCCCTTTCCTGGCCCCCCACACAGTATAACACCCCATTTACACACGCACTATAATGTTCCAAAGTGGCCTCCAGACAGTATAATATCCCATAGTGGCCCCTACTGTGTTCATTGCAAAAATCCGAAGTTTTTGGGGTACACTACCTACAAACTATTATACTCTGGGGTCTTTTCTTAACCTAGAGTATAATGATTGGAGGCCCAGGGTAGGTGACAAACATAAAAACCAGTGGTACTCACCTCTTCTGGGCTCCAGCACGACTCCCTGCTGTTTTCAGCCCTCTTCAATGACATCACAGACTAGGAGAGGCGAGTAACACTATTTTTTTTTTTTTTTTTAAATGTTCGTTCACTTCCCCCTGGGCCTCAGATCATTATACTTGGGAGTCTAAAGAGACCCCACCTCCCCGAAGATAACATTAGCAGTATTTATTGGGGTTTACCCAACAAATACTCTTGCTGTAGGCCCATGGCCTAACTTATCGATCCCCGCTCCTGCTCGTGGCCACCTCCACTTCCCCTTCTGTACTGCAGGGGGCCCCGTGTGTCACAGCGACATGGAGGGCATAAAAGGGGAAGCAGAGGCGGGCATGAGCAGGAGCGGGGTCAGTAAATAAATAGGCCGTTACCTGCTAGTATTACTCCAGCAGGTAATGGCCTATTTAACAAAAAAAAAAAAAAGTTTTTAATTATTTACTGTCACAAAAATATTTAACTTTTATCAACAACTTTATATATAGTCATGTTCATGACAAAATCCCTTTAATGGTGTCCAATGGATGTGATGTCACTGCCTGAGAAGAGGAAGTGCAGCAAGTGTGAAACTACAACTCCCAGCATACCCAACGAGCAGTAATAAGGGGCCATCATATCCAGCACAGCCCTTGAATGCCCAATTCCAGGCAGACACAGGACTATAATAACTACAAATCACTGCACAGTTATTACCCCGCGCGTCTAATCACTCCGCGTCTCCGCCATGTAAATACCTGATTGGCGCCCACTAATGTGCAATTACAGTGTTACAATTGATTTAATAATAACTGCACTTAGAAGACGCCGCAGGACTGATTACGAGGATGATGAGCCTCCTCCAGCGCTAAAATGAACAAAGCACCAATCCTTCTAGAATTCCAGAACTTTCTACAACTTTCCATACATTAACCATTTAAGGTCTCTAGATGGAAAATCTCATCTACATCCATTTGTCTATTATCTTCCACTTCTGAGAGTTTGTTACAGTTATAGCCAGACTAGAAAACACTCTTTCAGCTGAACAGATTGATACATTGTATCAAAGGGTGCAGCTGATGTAAACACCTTGGATTGTCTGCACTGGATACAATTGTAACAAACTTAGATGTGAAAGGAATAAGGACCGGTTAACATCTGCGTTCGGGTTTCCGTTTGGGGAGTCCACTCTTGGACCCCCCGAACGGAATGCTATACGCATAGAAAGCGGTTACCTGGGAAACCCGCGGACCCCATAGACCATAATGGGATCCGAGTGGTTTTCGCATGAAGCAAGCAGAGAGGAAAGTGCTGCAGAAACCGAGCGCAAACCACATGGACCCCATTATGGTCTATGGGGTCTGTGAGTTTCCCAGGTAAACCGCTTTTTATGCGTATAGGATTCCGTTCGTAGGGTCCCCAACTGGACTCCCCAAACGGAAACCTGAACGCAGATGTGAACTGGCGCTAAGCTCTGTATGAGGTTTCAAAAAGGTTTCCCTTTATTGACAACAGGCAGAGATTTTGGAAATCCCAAAATTGCACAAAATTTATTACAAACACATCAATGTTTGGTGCAAAGTCTATGTACAGCAGTCGTCTGGCCCTCACAAGCAGGCGGCAGTGCTCCCTGAGCGCCACTTCCACTTCACAGGCCAGGAAGATGTCCCATTCATCAGTCACATGGCCTGATCTCAGCTCAGTCCCATTCAAGTGAATCTATCAGTCAATCAATACTAAAGGTGATAATAATCCAGATCAATAGTAATGATCTAATATCATTAATAATCATCAGCATTACCTGCCTTCCCTCTCTAGTAGCTGTATAAATTATAGGAGTACACAGTTAATCTCCTCTCTGGTAGCTCTGTATAGTCCCCAGTAAGTTTCTTCCAAGTCAGTTTCCTTCCCCCTTTTGGAACTTTACTGGAGAATGCTAATATATATCTTATCTACACATATACATACACACAGCTACCAGAGGGGGAAGGAAACTGACTAGGAACTATATATACAGCTACTAGAGGGGGAAGGAGACTGTATATATAGTCCCCAGTAAGTTCCTAGTCAGCTACCAGAGGGGGAAGGAGACTGACTGGGGGCTATATTCACAATATTTATGTGAAGCAGATGGGATTGAAAGTCATACAAAGTGCACTGAAGGGGGTTTTCCAAAATTTAGCGAGAAAACAGAAACCGGTCACATGATGACACTCTCAGAAGCCCCACCCACCACAGCACAGATTAGCAGTGATGGTGAGAGGCACACAGAGAACAAAAAGATTGTAAAAGTATAATTTTTGGGTGAAAACCATACAAAATAACATAAAACAACAGATTACAGCCTTATATGAGCATTATTGGTGGGATAATTACGTCTTTACACCCGAGGCCCAATGAGTAACATGCCGCAGTGCCGCCCAGTGGCTGAATATTGTAAGTACATCTTTAAACAAAAAACCCACAAATCAGTGGCGAGCGGCCGGGGTTGCTGAATGCATATTTTATTATGGAAGATACTGAGGTATTAAGTTTTAAAAACATAAAGAAAAAACAATTAATACAACAGTTTTCACAAGATCACAATACAATGGATGGCGGAGGGGAGATAAAGAGCACCTGCAGGCTACACAGCGGGGAGGCAGACAGTTTTTGGTGACACGTGGTCGCCTCTGTGGCCTGCAGGAGGCCCGATGAACAAAAAAATTCTCCATTTTGGACCAGGTGGTGCTAGTGACGGCAGCATTCAGGGGAGCTGCTGCAAGATTAATGAATCTCTCTCAATTTTTGGGGCGAGACGTTGCAAACCCCGCAGGAGCTGGAATGTTGCGACCAATAATCAAAGGAAACATTTAACCCTTTGCTGTCAATTAAAAGTACAGGGGAGAACGCCACAAATAAAAGATATGGAAAAGCATTTATATTTCTCCCATGATAAATCATATTTTCAGCACCGGGGTCTTCTGGGAATTTGCGGCCTGGACAATTTCCACTGCAGATTTCCTGCTCATGGCATAACATCCTGTCATATATCCGTGCATGGAAATATCCTCTGGAGGATGCAGGAAGGCGTCCTGTCCTGTCAGCGATGGCTGCAGCACCTACACACGGTTGTGTCCATCCTGGGAAAAACTTCACTTGTCATTTTGGAATGTGACAGCCCCTAGGCGTCAATGTTACCAGCAGTACACCTATTCCGCCAGCAGGTGGCGCTGTGTATCTACAGGCTGTATTACCCTATGGGCAAAGCGTTGGCATCCATCTGCACAAAACCCAAAATTTGTCATTTTCTTACCAGTGCATCATCTACGGATTACCACTATTAACCCCTTGGCTGCCAGAGGGGGATAAAAGGCACTGCTTTGGCAGCCAAAGTGTTTGTAGGTTGTCAGATAAAACGCAAAGACGATGGCGGTGGCAGTGAAGTGTCTGGTAACTGCAAGCCCTCGAGACGCCCTCTTCTGTAAAATATGTCATTCAGCTGGTTAGTATTTATAGATCTCCAAAAGCTTCCAAAAGGAGCAACCACCCAGCTTTCCCAGGTTCCAGAATTGCAAGTCCACGAGTTATACAGCTGTATGGATGCAGAGGAAGCGTCGTTGCATGGTTAGATTAAATAGTCATTCAGGAGCATGGGAAAGTATGGTCACAGCCCATGTAATGAAGGCCAGGTTTTTGCCACCCAGCTTTCCCAGGTCCCAAAATGGCAAATCTTACAATACACCCATTCAGCTCCATACCTAGTATTACTAGATAGACCAGCCATTCAGAAACACGTAAAAGCTGGGTCACAACCTTGTAATGAAGGCCATGTTATTGTCACCCAGCTTTCTCAGGTTCCAGAACGACAGCTGTGTGGGTGCAGAGGATAAGTCATTGCAAGACAAGGTAGAACAGCCATTCTGGAGTATGGAAAAGATGGGTAACAACCTTGTAAATGAAGGCCATATTGGTTCTTGCCACCCAGCTTTCCCAGAAACAGAAGGATAACTCGAATTCTCATATTTACAAGGGATTGGAGAAGGGGGGGGGGGGGGGGGCCACAAAAATGGGACATAACCCACATTATTTGGGAAAGGGATAGTCACGACCACCGGGCAGGTCGAAACATGCTTATACTGGCCATGTGGCTACTGAAGGGTTAATATACAAAGTAGGACGTATACACACGGGAATGGCGAATACGGTAAAATGTAAAGGGGGCGCTGTGCATGCCGTGTGCTTCATCCAGACCTGACTGCACAGCGGGGAATCACCGATCCTGTGGCGGCCGCTCCTCGTGCAGAGGGGCGATGAGGGTTATTGAGTCTCTGAAGAGCAAATTGGCTACAGTTCACACCCACCAGAAACCCCAGAGGGAAAAAAAATAATTGGCGTCCTGGTACCAAAAGTCCAAGATTCAGAGTTTCTTGGGCCGGCGGCCGACTTGGTAATAGAAGTAGGCGCTGACAAGAACGAAGAAGAGGCAACAGCAGACGAGGATGGAGGCGGCGACGGTTGTGGAGCCGCTCTCGATCATGGTCACCGTGGTAACTGTGAAAATAGAGTTAAAAAAATAAAAATAAATGCAATGTTCTCTAGTCACATCCAAAGCAACATTCAAAATTCTACTGGAATTGGTTACTAGAGAGCAAGGCATTGTGGGAGTCGAGTGCTGATTGGCTGCTGGAGAACTATGCCATGGTGACTACAATAAATGTGGCGCCGTGCGGCCATCTTGGCATTGGAAACTATAGGGAAGATTTATAAGTCTTTGTTACCCATAGCAACCAATCACTGCGCAGTTTGCGTTTGAAATTCAGCTCTTGAAAAATGAAAGCTGCGCTGTGATTGGTTGCTAAGGGCAATATAAACTGCTTTCTGTAGGTGTCCAGGGGGAGTGGCTTAACTCTAAATAGGTCACTCCACATGTATACGTTGCACTATAGGGGAGAAGGCGTCATATCGCCCCTGAATACACCACACAAGCTGCAATCACCTGAATTTTTACCTTTGCTTTAGAGGTGACTGGAGCATAAAATAGTCAAAACCAAGCAGGATTATGTCATGTAATAATTAATCTGATGACGGGATTAATTAATTAATTACAGATTATTAATTTCTAGCGAGCAGTCTGCATCTTGTGTGGGCGGAGACTACACTGTATATATCTACATTCGCCATGGAAACCCATCCATCATTACTAAGGCCGTACACACATAGTATTAGTATTTTGTAGGCTTGGTCTCTCCTCGTAGACCACCACTTTTGGTCCTCCTAGCAGTGTCCAGCGCTCTCCTGGTGATGTCACGTGCCTGAGGTCACCGCTGAGGCCTGAGACTGGGCCTCAGTGGGCGACCAAGCATCATGACGTCACCGAGGAGACCAAGAGAGAGCACCGGGCACCGCGAGGAGACCCAAAAGAGGTAAGGGGAGTATGAATGATTTTTTTTTATTTTTTATTTTTGTCACCTTCCTCAGGCCACTTTGGGGTCTGAAGATTTGCCCATCTCTAGTCATGGTACTTTAGGTTGCTTAGCAACCACCTCCTGCCTGGGGATTTCTCTGATCAATTTTAGGAGCTTGGTCTGGGGTCCAAATTAATTTTAGGGGTCTGGCGAAGGTTTGAGTTAATTTTAAGGGTTTGGTCTGGGGTCTGGCTTGGGTTTCCATATTCATTTTAGTGTCTTGGTCTGGGGTTTAAATTAATTTTAGAGATCAGATCTTGGGTCCAAGTTAATTTAATGGGGTCCAAATTCATTTTAGGGGTCTGAAGTTTTGAGGTAGAAAGAGTGGTGGTCTCCTATACACTTGTGCCCCCCCTAATAGCCAGAGCAACAAGACTCCTACTAAACTCAATAGATCATGCTTGCAGCGTCACCATGCATTCTAAACAGCGCCCCTCATGGCCATAGGCAGTGTCAGGTACTGCAGCTCAGCCCCAATTGGTAAATTGATTCAACTGATTCCGTTTCCCGACACGACCACTCACCAACGAGCTGTATACTGAGATAGCAGGCTTCGGTCAGCAGCGTCCACCGGATGATGACCTTCTCTGCCGTGTACATAGAATTCCATATAATTAAGGAGATACCTGGGAAAAACACAGAATGAGGGTCACAGGAGTCAGCGACTAGAGGGCTCTTATAATGACCACCTTATAATCCCCCCCTCCCCACCCGGCACTCACTGAACAGGGCTCCGCCATAGAGACGTGTGGAGGTTTTACTGCTCACTGCGCCTTTGTCAAAGATGACTTCATAGAGCTGCTCCGGGAAGATGAGAGCCTGCGGGACAGAAGTACAGAGGGTGCAATGACTTCTGCAATAGAAGCGCTCTGACTGTGCATTTATTCTACATGGGACTTGTAGTGCCTCGCCCTATTCTGCAACTGGCGCAGTTTCTTATACACTTTTCACGTGACGCTCATATCGCACTACTTTAGTCTAGAATGATCAGGTTTCTCAGTATTGTAGCCCATAGGTGGCGCTGCTCAGGAATGCAACCCGGACCCAGAAACCTTCCCCCCCTCCCCCTTCATTCTTGGGACTTGTGAGTACCAAGGGTTAGACACATGGATGGCACACGGACACACTCTAGGACGTCTGTAGTTTTGTAATCCACAAAACACATAACTAGTGTGAATGCCGCCTTAGAGGACCTTTCACCGACTCCAGATATTTCATCCTTTAATAGGCTCCTCCCCACCGATCCCAGGGCAGTTTTCTTGTCCACTATGAAGACACAGGGGGGCGCTTTATTACACCCACTGTCTCAGCCTGTGCTGTGGAGTGACACACTGCCCCCTGCTGGTGTGATGATGTGGGAGCCATCACATAGGACAGTCGGTCTCCCCTAGTAGTGATACGAGGACACTAACAGCTCAGTAATATGTACAGGACATCCTGCGGCCATATGTGTTGTCTGTCATGGCAGGGCGGACTACTGGCACCAGCAGGATAATGCTCACCCACACTCATTCCCTAGAATGTCTCCACCACTTCCTGGCCTGTCCGATCATCAGATTTATCACCAATCCACCATTTATGGGACCAGCTGGGACATCACCAACCTACGAGTGTGCAGGATCTACAGGCCCAGCTGTAACCTCTGTGGTAAATGTACCATACAGAACCTGGATACCTCTATGTACAACCGTATCTCATGTATCCAGGCTAGAGGTGCCAACAGGGTCCTAGAGCCTCCACCCGATGGTCCAGTCTCCCCAACAACCTTCTCCTATGGCTGAGATATTGTCATCACTTCCATATGTCATCATTCACACTGAGAAGGTTTCAGTCCAGTTCTACTAGATGCAGTCTATGGAGGATTACCAGTATTTCTGGATTATTGGATTTCGGATTTTCACAGCTTTGCTGTCACCCCTGAACAAGAACCTGACGGGGGATAATTCTACGCCTTAGTCTGTCACGTCCGGATTTCTGCTCGCTATTATTAAGTGCGATATGTACAGCCTTGGCGAGATTGTCTCCCGCGAGCAGCGCCGCCGGCTTCGCCACAAATTAGTTTTGTAGCAATTTGTTAGCAGATGCTTTCTCTTAAATCTCTGCGGTCGAGAGGAACGAGGTGAAAACATGTAATTGGGAGATTTTTAGAATGTTCTCGGAATCTTCAAAATGGGTTTTAATGGCGACAATTCTGCTGTTTTCTTCCTCGCTGTGAAATGTTTTTAACAAACTGAAAAAAAAATTGTGTATAAATAGCTGAGCCGAGGGAGAGGTTACTACAGTAACGCCGAGAGCCGCCTACAGTGGCTGTGAAACTACAACTCCCAGCATGCCCAGATGAGACTTGTAGTCTAACAACTGCTGGACAGTCACAGACGGCTGCTATATACCTTTTATGTCCTGTCAGGGTATATGGATGTCATACAGGGTGGCCCCTCACTCACACCATCAGGAGCAGACAGCCCCCTCCTGAAATACTCTGTGCTGTCGACAATACTCCTTTCACTGGTGCATGACCCTGCACTTCCTTCTATTCCCCTCCTCAGAGCATGACACTGCCTTATGGGGCACTTCATTGCTACCTGAAGATTAGCACACTCCTGAAATGCTCTGTGCTGCTGCAGACCCAGTTTCTTCCACCATGTACCTCTCTGTCTGTGGCCTCCCACTTGATTCCAGCCCTCTCTACTTCTCTCATCACGTGCAGCCCTTTCCTTTTTAACATTACAACATGAACCCCTCCTGAAAGGCTCTGTGCTGCTGTGAATTTCACCATGTACCTCTGTCTGTGACCTCCCACTTGAATCTATCCTTCTGTTCTCATGACGACACTTCCCTTATCACATAAACATATCTCCCTTATCTCCATAAACATCATCATATGATCCTCTCCTGAAATACTCTGTGCTGCTGTGGATCCGTTTCTTCCCATACATACCACTCACCCTGTGACCTTCCACTTCAATCTATCTCCCTGTTCACATGACACTTGCCTTCTTACATCCCTGTCCTCCCTAACGTCAGGACTTGATCCTCCACTAAAATACTCTGTGCTGCTGTGGACCTTTCTCCCTCCACTGCCTCAGCTGTAACTCAGTCTGATCTATCTCCATCCCTCTCCTCATGTCATCACACTTACCTATGACCAGGTCCCTGCTTTACATAAAATAAGTGCACCCCTCTCCTGAAATACTTTGTGCTGCACGAGACCCCACTCCTTTACCGAGACCTCTACTCCCCCCCTCCTTACAAGCCGACACAACCCTATCACATTCAGCCCTATCCTCGACAGAATCAACAGAATCCCTCTCTTAAACACTCTGTGCTGCACTCTCCTCCACACCCAGCTACATCTATATTCCATTAACACATCCAACTTCACACTGTGTCCTGACACAAAGCACAGGAATATCTGCTGTAAATAAAACATTAGGAATGAAGTGCCCTGGGCGAGGAGTGTAAATAATACATTGGGCTGTAACCCTGAAGTGATGCACCAAGTATCCTGATCGTCAGTGTACCACAGGGGGCGCCACTATGCAGCACTGGAGACACCAGACGCCTTATCTGGTTGAAAACCACTAATGGAAGCAGTGTCAGAAGGAACTGCATTCCTCCCATCTCTGTGTCAGTCTTCACTGCAACTCTGACATTCTATTCATACACCAAAGAGTTTGAAAATGGTGAAGTGCATCTTTAAAGGTGGGTATCCGACATGTGCCCCTTCCCCATTACACCCTCTCCGTTCTGAGTACAGGGCACGTCCCATATCTGAGGCTTTGCCAGTACCCAAGGCTCAGCCGGTATACAGGAAAGCTGGGATCTACAATGAATTATTCAGCACCATGGGCGGCCCCGGGGCCCGGTGGTACTTCTGACTTCCAAACACTCCACCGCATTGATCCTTCACATATTTTGAAAAATTCAGCTAATCTTGCTCTCAAAGGAATCCACCCAGCTTTCCAAAGGTCCTGAATGGAAAACTTGTCTAGTTATGAATCACTGCCACTAAAAGCTTACTCCTATCCCATAAAGTGGTATCATGTGACCAGGATGTGCCGCCATGTTGGGTTCACTTCTGTGACCTCCAAGAATGAAGGGCCCACATTTGCGAGCACTGAGGTCCCTTCAGTTCACCCCTGAATAGCGGCACCCAGCCACAGCTCCATTCAAGTGAAGGCGGGTTGCAGTTCCACGCATAGCCAGGTGCCCAGGGGGGCGCTGCTGTACAGGGAAAAAAATAAAAAAGAGGCTACAGTGCTAAATCAGCTCATCAACCCTTCATTCTTTATATCAGTGAGGGTCTCTGGGGTTGGACCCCCACCCATCATACAGTAATGCCATCAGTATATAAGATGGGTATACACCTTTAAGAGCTGCATGTCCTGCGCTGGCTCTTCCCTAACTAACCCCCCTCCTCCTGTGTGTCCTTCCCGACTCACCGCCCCTCTCTGCATCAGCTCACACCCCCATGTGTGTCTTGCCACGACTGCCCTATGAGCAATCACCCAGCTTTCCCAGAGGTATACAACTGAATAGAATTTGTAGAGGACTTTACAGAAGACTACGATTCATACGTGTACACAGCACGATAGCAAGAGCCGTATTCATACAGAGAATGAGGAGTAAAGTAAGTGCCCCCCTCCCTGATACCGCTCTGAATATCACAATCACAAAGGTGTCTGACCGTACCGGTCCCTGCGATGAGAAGGGCGGCGGGAGGGGGGGGGCAGTACAGATAGAAAAAAAAAAAGGAACAAAAATCTTCTTTATATAAAACGTTATAGAATTCAAAGTGAACAATAAGAAGCTCGGGAGCAAAATGTATCAAAGGCGCATTAACCAGCGGGACAACACCAACTGATGGCGCCACCTATGGACAGTACCCACCTGTTATTTGCCCTCCACCTTATAAGCCTTGCTTCATCTCTGATCACTGACTCCGCTTACTCTTTCGGACTATAAAATCTACATCCTGTCTAATCAGAGGCTCAGAATACTCCATTGTCCCTCCATCATGCTTTACACTGCAGCTCTGCTTCTTCAGATTAGCTGCTGTGTATGAGCACAAGCTCTGCAGAAAGTCAAATCACCATTATAGAATGAACATACACTACAAGCAACTAAACTCCCTATATAGAAGGAAAGAAACCTCAATGGGGGTGGCAAATCCCAATAATAACCAGTTACAGCTCCCATAAAATTGTTATACGATCTTCTAGCCTCCCAGTATAGAAAACCCTTCACCACCACCAACTATACTTCTTAGTATACATTAATAGGCTACTCTCCACTGATTCCAGCATAGTTGGAATTTTTTCTCTAGCCCCCATCCTTCCTGAAATCAGTGCACTGATATCCTAACTAAACTCCCTAATGTCAAGTGGGTGGTATCAGACAGGAGCAGGCAGGGGGCGTAACTCAGGACTCCAATAAGAAGCAGAGGATTGACTCAGACCTCTTACACGGTCTGCCTCTGATTGAAGCCCTGAATCACACCCTCTTGCCTCTTCCTGCCCAACACCACCCACTTGACATTAGGGAGTTTAGTCAGCATACCAGGCATGAAAACTAATCGCACTGATTGCTCGGGAACGATGAGGGCTAGAGAAAAAAATTCCAATTGTGCCAGAATTAGTGGAGGAGCGGTTATTAAACAATGCAAAGATCTTGAGTCGGTCATGAAAAGGTCCTTTCCCTAGCAATAGCGCCACTACTGATTATAGGATGTGTCCGGTATTGCAGCCAAGTTCAATTCAATCACTGATATTGGATTGATGCATATATAGCATGAATGTCAGCCATATTTGCGTCACTTGCCTAATGACCTAAGGAATTGTTAATCTAAAAGTAAATTTACTGACAAGAGGCGAGATCATAACTTACCATTACAGCGATTCCTGTGAACATCACAGCGGAGAGGAACTGCCATACTCTGAAAGGAAAAGCGATCCAAAAATCACTTAATGGTCTCATATCACAAAGTTATTGCCCCCCTTACGTTAATTCATTAAAACATGCAAAGCCAAGTGTGGCCACCAGGTGGCAGTATTAAATTTACAAATGGAAATGTAAAATCTGCATTGCAAATATTAGGACATTTTTGCGCTGAAGTTTGAGCCAGAGAAGCTGAGATTGTGCGAACAGATTCCAAGTGCCGGTGACATGCTGGAATTTGTAGTTACACCAGCCAAGCGGCCATACTATAACCAGACCGTGGAACATTTCTAAGATCTGCAAATGACTACAAGATGTAGATAAGACTGTAATGTGACATAAGATTACCATCGGGGGGGGGGGGGGGGCTTCCGCGTCTTTCAGTCCTTACATAATAGATCACAGAGTTTCACAATGACAAGGATTGGATATAAATAGCAGCGAGAACACTTTTCATCTAAATCCGAGCGTGACGTGCACACAATAGACGTCGTCTCCTCGCATCTCTCTGATCTTTATAAACTACTTGTAAGTGCTGCATGCTTTATTCCTTACACATCCCATTATACAGGGGTCCTCTGGTTTATAAAACCCAATATCAAATACCCTGGTATTAGGGAGGGGAGGGAGCGGGTACTACATGCCAGAGGTTTCGGTAGAGAACATGGAAGGCCGACAGAGTTTTGTGTGATGTGTTATATTGAAAGCTGCTGAAGCCGTAGCACCCCGAATCTGTGCTCTTTGCTACAGCAGACCTGCAGGAATCCCCACCAGTCTCCCAGAGTTACAACCTCTGCATCGCAACGACAAAGAGCTACTGGTAAATCCTGCAGCAATAGCTGACCTGTCACCACCTCCACCAATTCGAGCTCTTTAATGCTTTGATAGGCCCCATCCCACGGATTCTGGAGCCGTTGGAATTTTTTCTCTAGCCCCCACCATTCCTGAGCAATCAGTACATTTACTTTTGGTGCCCGATATCCTAACTAAACTCCCTAATGTCAAGTGGGTGGTGTCAGGCAGTGTGACTCAGAGCCCCAGTCACAGTCAGACAGTGTAAGAGCTCTGAGTTACATCCCCAGTTGCCTCTGATTGGAGGTCTGAGTTAGGCCCCCTTGCCTGCTCCTGTCTGACACCACCCTCCCGATATTAGGGAGTCTAGTTCGCATATCAGGCAACAAAACTAACTGCACCAATGGCTCAGAAACGGTGGGGGCTAAAGAAAAATTTCCAACTGTGCCGGAATCAGTGGGGGGAGCCTATTAAAGGATGAAAGAACTTGAACGAACCAGTAGAGGTGGTGAAAGGTCCTCTTCTCCAGTTTTTTTTTTTTTTTTTTGATGACCTATCCTAGATAAAAAGTCCTGGAAAACCCCTTTAAGTTGCAATTTTGGGACAACCCTTTACCTTACTAGCCAGAATAGAGTACAGTTAGACTCTTAGTTTTGAGGACACACATGACATGGCCGCTCATTGATTTCAATAGGACCTGTGTAATACTTTATTTCTCCTGTGGGGGCACTATTAGGAAATTTAACACTTGCTGCCAGGTTATACCACAGATCACCTCTGATCATTGGGGGTCTTCATAGTGGCATACATTGGAAAGATCCCTTGATAAGCTGACACAAAGTGGGCAATCCCTTTAAGAGTGATAAAACATTTCAAGAGTTCACCTTTAATGCCATTTATATCTAGAATTATTCTACATAGCAAGTTGAGTCACTTTGTAAAGTTAAACTTTTTTTTTAATTTAAAAGATCATCCAAGAACGCAAATCCGGGAACAAATTCTGGGCAGACGCCGAACCAGCAAAGCATCCTGGGAATTCTGAGCTCAGATCTGCCAACCAAATTGGAGATTGACCTAGATCTGCCTGATCTACATAGATATCTGGCTCCCTGAGTGTCAGAAGTTGTGACTCAGCATTTCACCATTGGAGTCCACCACCCAGCTTTCCTAAACCCCAGAATGGCACCTGTGGCGCCCTCAGCAGGCATCTCTTACCTTAGACCTAGAGGTTCCCGTACAGCAAACTTGATTTCGTTCCCTAGCACTTGGCTGATCTGCGGAAGAGAGACAAAGGGTTAAACTTCCACCCTAAAGAGGAGGACAATGAGGTCAATTGTTAGAGGCACTTGGCACGGAATGCGCCATTATCCTTACGCGAGTCCCCACATTATCGGCCTCTTCAGCCACTTAACCATCAAGCCGCAAAATGATTGTAATCACCGCTCTGAAACCCCCTCGGCCGCCCGAGCCGCGGAATTCAGGAAGCGAACGCTTTATCTTAATGCAACGGAGGCCGCGCGAAATAAATACTTAATGCAGTAATTACGAGCCTGCCGAGGCACTTACAGACATGCTGGGGGGAAGGGGGGCGATGGCGCCTGCTCGCCTTAAGGGGTTAAGAAAAATACCCGTGATGGAATTAATTCCGACAGCGTCTGATGAGATCCAGAGAAAGAAGGCAGCGCGGAGAGGAACGTAATGGGAGAGTGGCATCGGAGCAGAAAATCCTTCCTGTAAGGATGGTCTATGGAGAGGATCGGGGCGATGGGGCGGGCGTGGGGGTCTGGCGATGAGAAGACAAAAGACTAAGAGTAAGGGGTGGTAAATAAGAACCCATACCCATGGCTGTGCCAACCACGTACAGTGGTAAACAACCGAGGATTAAGAGGGAGTCACTTGGTGCCAACTGCGGCTTATGAATTAGGCCAAGTATCCGACTGAAAACAGAAGGACAGAGAAGTTGCCCTAATTTCAAGCGCTACGCAACACGACAATCAGAAAGGCTCATGGTCACATCTAAACAGAGTCACCAATATAATCAAACTGGCCAGTCAGATCCACTTGTTCAGCTGAGGGACCTCTAGCTGTCGTAACCACCCGGCCAAGAGACCTCTAGCTGTCGTAACCACCGGCCAAGGGACCTCTAGCTGTCATAACCGCACCCGCCGAGGCATCTCTAGCTGTCGTAACCCTACCGGCCGAGGGAACTCTAGCTGTTGTAACCACCCGGCCGAGAGACTTCTAGCTGTCGTAACCCCACCCGCCAAAGGACCTATAACTGTAGTAACCACCTGGCCAAGGGACCTCTAGCTGTCGTAACCACCCGGCCGAGGGACTTCTAGCTATCGAAACCACCCACTGTGATTTACTATGTATTAAAAAGGGACTTGGAAGTAGGCCGTGTTGGTAGTGTTTTTTTGTTTTTTTTATTAAAAAAAAAATAATTTTTTTGGTCTTAATTTTTATCTTTTAAACATTGTGCCCTCCCATAAAGTCATCATAATAGACATTTGGGGGCATTTTAACATTATTATTATTTTTGGCGATTTTCCCTGTAACTGGGGCTTCTCACTCCTGATCTGCAGGAACACATAGGGGAGGATGTAGGCATACATGAACACATTATTATTTTCCAGCCCCGCCATGTTCCCAGTTTTATGATCCTGAACAAACCCCTTTAAGGCCTCCTATAATTCCTAATTTTGTCATGTGACCCTCTAGACAGGCTGAAGGGGAAGGACGCCATATTGTCCCTTGCAGTCCTTCAGCCAAGTGCTAGAGGGTCATATGACATTTCCTTTTAAGCATAGATGTTTCCAGTAACAGCGCCACATCTGTCCACAGGTTGTGTGCGGTATGGCAGGTCAGTCCCATTCACTTTAATAGAGCTGCACTGTAATACCAGACACAACCGCCTGACAATTGTGGCGCTGTTTTAGGAAGAAAGTAGCCATGTTTTTCTTATCGTGTACAACCTCTTTAAGACCCTTTATCTGCACATTTACAAATATTCAGAATTATATGTGGTAGGTAGATCCGGTCAGTGACTACCAGCAACCCCCAATTATACCCCTATAATATGAGCACTCACCTTAGACCTGTGCACCTCCCCGTCGTCATCCTCCCCTCCCACACCGAGAATCTTGCGCGTCTTCAGTCGGCTGACTAGGTCGGTCTGGCTGTGCTTTTTCATTAACGGTGGAGGCGGTTTGGTCGCCATTTTGACGGCTGCGTCTGTCTCTTCAACCAGCAACAAATCCTATTATAAAACAAAGACAGGTTCAAGTGAGATGGCGTCATAATGTACAATCATATACCTCAGTAAAGACATTGACCTATTATGTTCACAGCTGAGGGTTCGTTACAATTATATCCATTCTAGACAATCCTTTGTGAGCCGAACAGTATGCATTTTATCTGCACTGATACAATGTAGCAAATGACTAATACAATACTGGTGTATTTTATCTCACAGAGAACTGCATAAACTGGATACAATTGTAGCAAACCCTCAGCAGTGAGGCCTGTTCTGGTTTTCAGCCTCGAGATGTAAACAAGAACCTTCACATTCATTGACGGCAAGCAGAGATATTACACAGACATCATACAGAATACTATACAATCCTATAACTGCACAGTTTTTAGGTAATATGTGTCACAGCTGAGGATTTGCTACAATTGCATCCATTCTAGACAATCCTCTTTGAGCTGAACGGTACATTTACCTGCACTGATACAATGCAACTAAACTAATGTAATTTGCTGATCACACAGAGGATTGCATAAACTGGATACAACTGTAACAAACCCTCAGCAGCGAGGTCGATTCGTATTCAGCCTTGACATGTAAAGAAGAATACTTCAAAGACATCACAGACTTATTGCCTCACAGCTGAGTGTTTGCTGCAATTGTATCCAGCCTAGACAATCCTCTGCCTGCTAAACTGACTGATACAATGTATCAGTGTAGGATATAGATGTAGAGCATGGTCTAAATTAGAAACAATAGTAACAAACGCTCAGCTCTGAGAAGTATTATACGCTGCACTTAGATCTTGGAATATTTTTGTGGACAGGGTGTCTAAGTCGCTGCCAAATTCAACATGGATTCCCTCCACAACCGCCAGCGGGAGCAGACAATGCGTATTGTTCAGGCGGCGGAGGATCGCTGTCTGCACCAGTGACTGCTGGGACATACTGGGAGATGGGAGGCGCCGTCCTGAATGGCAAATTTGTACTAATAAAGAAGTGACTAGGCAGAACTTGACACAACTTTCCCAGACCTCAGAATGGCACCGCCTTCTGAAACTGTAATGACATCCACATTGGTCGTGTCCCGGCTTTCCCTCACTCCTGAATGGCAAACCTGCAGTGATAAAGAAGTTCGGAATGTATAATAATAATAACTCAGCTGAACTTGCCATTCAGAAACCTGGAAAAGTTGTGTGACAGCTCCTGCTGAATCTATAATGACAGCAGCATTGATAATGACCCAGCTTTCCCTTAGCCCCGAATGTCAAAGTTTTCAAGTGTAGAAAATAGGAAGAACCTGCCATTCAGGAGTATGGGAAAGCCAGAATCTAGAACTCTGCCTACAAAAGAGTAACTATGATCAATATATAACTATAACTGGGTGGAATTACCCGTCTGGGCTCTGGGAAAGCTGGGTGACAACCACTACCAGATCTGTAATGGTAGTCACCCTTACTCCTACTGTCTCATTCATATACTCATATATATATATATATATATATATATAGTCTGTCTGTCTATCTATCTATATGTGAGTCGAACAAATGCATCACACTATGGCAATGCAGAACCTGCCATTCAGGAGTCTGGGAAAGCTTGGTGATAACCCTGTTACAGATGTAAGATGTGATGTATTGGCTCTTCTCCAGCTCTCCCAGACTCCAAACTTTCCTAATGATCTAGAAACATAAGACTATATCACTATATAACTAGGCAGGACTACCAATCAGGAGTCTGGGAAAGCTGGGTAATAAGTGACATTGGAGATTTGGTGATTATCCAGCTCCCCAAGACTCCAGCAAAAGAATGCAACGAACCGAGGGTCATGGTAGATAAGATTGCCATTCAGGAGTCCAGGCCAGGTGGGTGACGTGTGCACTTGGCCCCGTAGTCGTAGTCATCATCTCCTCTTTCTACCAAACTATACAACTTGACGTGACCTGCAATTAGTAACATGGGGAACAGATGGCTGCCAGACCCCGAGCCAATCACTGCTGCCGAGGAGCCGGAATCTAAAAATAGGAACGGTATCGGAGAAATGGCGTAATGGGGGGGGGGGGGGGCAAATACCTGCCCACTGGTGATTTGCGCCAATAACACTGGGCACAATGCACAAATTTACCAATAGGACTAAAATTCAACTGAATTAAAGTTACATTGTGTACTCTAGTCACATCCAAAGCGGCCTTCAAAACTCTCCTGGTGTCCTGTTACCTGGGTACAGCGCATTATGAGAACTCCAGTGATGATCATACAGGTAATCCATAGTCATACAGGCCTCCATTACCAGGCCCCAGTGGACAGACCTGGCGCCCATTTTTTTTTTCCTTTTCTGCTCAAGATGTGAACAGAGACTTAGAAGTCAGAGGTCTGAGTGTAGATCGGTCAGGGTGAATTTTGAAAGCAGCTCAGGATGTGACCGGAGTAGAATTTCCTAAACTTATACGACTTTTATGTTCTGAATTCTGAGCCTTGTAGTGCTACAACACTAAGCCCGTGTTCACATAAGACAAAACGTAACAGAAACTTAGAGGTCACAGACGGAGTACAGAGCATAGGTAGGCCAGGGTTGATTTTGAAAGCAGCTTTGGGTGTGACTAGAGTACAATCATATAGGAAATGAATGGTACCAAATTTATATACAGGAACTGAACTTACATGACCTTGGGTATTCTGAGTCTTATAGTACTACAGCAGCTGTGACTTCTAAGCCTCTGTTCACATCATATAAAATGTGAACACAGGCTTAGAGGTTGCAGGGCTGAGTTCAGGGTGTAGATGGGTCAGGGTTGATTTTGAAAGCAGCTCTGGATGTGACTAGAGTATAATTTCCAGCATCTGAATGGTAATGAATTGACTTGACTTGACTTTTATATTTCCTATTCTGAGCCTTGTAGTGCTACAGCAGTCTCCATTTAGTTAATAATAGCAATAAAATAAAAATAATGATAAATAATTATAAATCATAATGTAATAAAAAGATTTTTATCAGAATCGTCAAAAAACAAGTAAAACATTTACATTATATTTATTTATTTTATTATAGTATAATTACTCAAAACCTTGTCCTACTGCTCATACTGAGCTCACTGGTTCATGAATAGAATACTACAATTTCAGTAAAGACTGACACTGGCAATAAGAGAGGAGTTCGCAGGCGGAAAAGTGAAACTTTGAACAAGAATACTAACTTATATGCCACTTCGGGTCAGTGGAAAGCTGGATGAGCCCCCGTGAGCATGGTCACTAATACAGAAGCCGGATATAATGACTGAATAGGACACATGCTGCCATGAAAACCGCTGTGTGATGTCTGTAGCCAAAACCATTTCATTAAAGTATGTGCCCCCGCGTCGCTGCCATCGCTCATTGCTACACGGCTCCTAATTACACACAAGAATTTAATGGGCACGTGTGCGGCGTGTGTCCACAGAGGGCGCCGCATGCCTAATTAGACTCCCTGCCAGCTCCGTCTCTTTTGCCCTCAGAATAAACCGTATAATTAGGCTGCACGCCATGGCTCGCTCGCCCCCACATAGCTGGGAGAGGCCAGCAGTCGGCAGGGTCCTGCAGCAAAAGCTCGCTGGCACCGGACCCTGGTAGCAGAGATGGCGGTATGCATCAGTGACTGTTTAATAATGGCCAACAAGAACTTAGTGCCCGCCGGACAGGAGAAGAAGTTATTAAGACGAGAGGATGGGAAAACATGACCAAAGAAATCTGTGAATCCTGAAATCGGAGACTGAAAGCATCCTGATCTGGTTTTGCTCACATAGCTGAAGGTTTGTTACTATGTATTAGTCCTGGCAATCCTCAGTGAGCCAAGCGCAGGTTCCAGTTTACTGATACACTGTGACAAACTGCACCTGTGTCCAGTTTTACTCTCACCTAAGGGTAGGCAAACACACATGGTCAAAACACTCGCCCACCGGCGGTGACCAATGGCATTACCAGCAACTGGCCACGTTCAACTGCTCCATGGTGGCCGCCATAGGTGACACAATCTTAAAGGGATGGTCTTGTGTGCATACCATGGCCTGTGGGCATCACCTGCTTGGGGTCCCCTTTAGGTGTCTATAACCATCCAGGTAGTTTTGAGCAGTGCATATGGACAGTCATACATGTGAATGGTGGCTTTGTAGGGCTGCATTCACACGGTGCAGTTGAGCGCAGTCAAAACTGCATTGGAATAAAGTACATGCAGTTTTGCTGCAGTTTTTTTAAATTTTACACGTTAAACACATTTAACATGTTTTATAGACATACACACACATATAATTTATAATATATCAGAAATTGCACCAAAACTGCATGTGAACGCACCCCAAGGTTGAGGTCACATATTGCGGAAACGCGGAAGAAAAATAAAAAAAGTGATTTACAGTCCCAGCAAAGTGAACGAGATTTCTTTTCATCTCATCCACACATTGCATTGCATTTTAATACTTGGCAGAGCGGAGAGTTTGTTACAATTGCACCCACAGTGTTTCATCTTATCAGACTGATACATTTTATTTGCCTTGATACATTGTAGCAAACCCTCAAGACAGGAGAAACTCTTCAGGCTGCTGGTGTGTTCAGAAGACTTCCTGCTGTGGACACAACTGTAGCAAACCCTCAGCTGTGAGAAGTATTAGCTCTGTGCAGGTTTCCATTCATAGACAGCAAGCAAAGATATATAAATGATGATGATTAAAGGGATATTCCCATCTCACACATGTATCCACATAAGATACAGGAGCGCTGCAGGTCAATCCATGATCAACAAAAAAGAGGTTCTGCAGCAGCAGCAGTTGAATATTCAAAAAGGCAATGCATTCCAAAATTTGAAATTACCAGGAGGTTGTGACCTTTGGCCTGTGACCTTCAGGGAGTTCTCACATTCTTATTATTTACAGAAGGGGGTTAACGAATATAAAAATCCAGAACTGAATAGGTTAACCCATTTCAAATTAACAAAACTTTAGTTACAGCTCACACGGAGACGACAGGAACTGCCAGCAGCTTAATACCACTGCGGCTAAAAAAAGCAACCACTTAATTAAGGGTCTAATTGCTCTTTTTCTGTAGCCCCTCCCCCCCAGCGGGAGATCGGGCCGACTAATTTCAGAACAGGTTCACCTTACAGGAGGCGCCGACACTTAATCCCGGCGGACTCTGGATTACAGGTACAACAAAGACCGTTTTCTTATACAGAGATGGTGGCGCGTTCACCGCCCTCATGTCAGTGCAGAGATTAGATCCAAAGGTTTAATTGAAACAGGATACGCTACACACGGGGCCGTTCTCAGGGCATATCCTGCAGGAAAGTGAAGGGAGGCTCCGCCCTCTAATTATAATGAGATGACTCTACTGACCTTATGCACCAATGAAGAGATGACTGCTAACTCCCCTTTCCAATGTTCAGATGACTTTGCTGACTCCACCTTTTGGTGATAATGAAATGACTCTGCAGATACTACTCCCAATGAACGAGATGACTCTGCTGACCCTGTCCCCCAATAAATAATGAGATGACTCTTAAATGTTTCAATGATAATGCTTTGCTGATCCTGCCTTCCAATGATGAGATAACTGCCAACTCCACTTTCCAATGTTCAGACGACTTATCTTACTCCACCTTCTGATAATAAATGAGAAGATTACCCTCCCTTCAATGAATAATGAGATGGCTCTGCCGACCCTGTCCCGCACTGAATAATGAGATGGCTCTGCCGACCCTGTCCCGCACTGAATAATGAGATGGCTCTGCCGACCCTGTCCCGCACTGAATAATGAGATGGCTCTGCCGACCCTGTCCCGCACTGAATAATGAGATGGCTCTGCCGACCCTGTCCCGCACTGAATAATGAGATGGCTCTGCCGACCCTGTCCCGCACTGAATAATGAGAAGGCTCTGCCGACCCTGTCCCGCACTGAATAATGAGAAGGCTCTGCCGACCCTGTCCCGCACTGAATAATGGAAGGCTCTGCCGACCCTGTCCCGCACTGAATAATGAGAAGGCTCTGCCGACCCTGTCCCGCACTGAATGAAGGCTCTGCCGACCCTGTCCCGCACTGAATGAAGGCTCTGCCGACCCTGTCCCGCACTGAATGAAGGCTCTGCCGACCCTGTCCCGCACTGAATGAAGGCTCTGCCGACCCTGTCCCGCACTGAATGAAGGCTCTGCCGACCCTGTCCCGCACTGAATGAAGGCTCTGCCGACCCTGTCCCGCACTGAATGAAGGCTCTGCCGACCCTGTCCCGCACTGAATGAAGGCTCTGCCGACCCTGTCCCGCACTGAATGAAGGCTCTGCCGACCCTGTCCCGCACTGAATGAAGGCTCTGCCGACCCTGTCCCGCACTGAATGAAGGCTCTGCCGACCCTGTCCCGCACTGAATGAAGGCTCTGCCGACCCTGTCCCGCACTGAATGAAGGCTCTGCCGACCCTGTCCCGCACTGAATGAAGGCTCTGCCGACCCTGTCCCGCACTGAATGAAGGCTCTGCCGACCCTGTCCCGCACTGAATGAAGGCTCTGCCGACCCTGTCCCGCACTGAATGAAGGCTCTGCCGACCCTGTCCCGCACTGAATGAAGGCTCTGCCGACCCTGTCCCGCACTGAATGAAGGCTCTGCCGACCCTGTCCCGCACTGAATGAAGGCTCTGCCGACCCTGTCCCGCACTGAATGAAGGCTCTGCCGACCCTGTCCCGCATTGAATGAAGGCTCTGCCGACCCTGTCCCGCATTGAATGAAGGCTCTGCCGACCCTGTCCCGCATTGAATGAAGGCTCTGCCGACCCTGTCCCGCATTGAATGAAGGCTCTGCCGACCCTGTCCGCATTGAATGAAGGCTCTGCCGACCCTGTCCGCATTGAATGAAGGCTCTGCCGACCCTGTCCGCATTGAATGAAGGCTCTGCCGACCCTGTCCGCATTGAATGAAGGCTCTGCTGACCCTGTCCCACATTGAATGAAGGCTCTGCTGACCCTGTCCCGCATTGAATAATGAGATGAGACTGCTAACCATGCCTCCCAAAGATAATGAGATGGCTCTAGTGCCCCTACCCCTCCAATGAATAATGAGATGACCAATGTAACTGTAATGTGTATAAGTAATAAAGCCTGATCTATATCCATTAATATGCGTCACCAGGGTGCTGAACTGCTACCCAACTTTCCTTAGACCCTGAATGGCATATAACCCTGCAGTTTCATGCAGATACGATGCTGTTCTAGTATAATATTCCTGAACCAGGCAGCTCAGGATGAACAGCGCCAAAGTTATAGAGAACACCCATAACAGAGTGTAAAAATTCATCCTCTCCGAAAAAAAATATCCAAAAAACTCTTCTGTCAGTGTGATGGGAATGTGCAGCGATAACCCCCGGGACTGACAGGATGATTGACAGGAAGATATCAGATTCTGTCATCCCAAATCTCCATTTTCTATCTGCATCCAGCGGCAGTCGTCGACTAATGGATGAGACACGAGGCGAGCGCAGACGATGCAGATGATGGAGACAAGCCTATACTCCTGGGAATCTCATCAGGTGAGGTGCGGCAGTGATATGACGTGACCCCCAGTTCTCCGTACTCTCGGGACTTGGAGGCGAAGCCAGAAAACACAAGAATGCCATCTGTCTGACTGAACGTGGCAGGCGCCAACAAAAAAAAAAGGCTGCAGAAAAAAAAACAGTGAATACAATGCGAGCCGGACACCACTGAAGTGACTCCATAGACATCATGGCCACATGCAGGACTCCCTGCTGGATAAGCGTGTCTCAGGCCCCTTGCACTAAGGAAGTATTAGATTGTACAAGACATTCAGCATCGTCAGTATAAAGCTGCCCACACACACAGCTATTCCTCCAAACATCCCTGTGCACATGCACTCTAGGCTCATGAGCAGTGTGAATGCGTTAATGGTTACCAAAATTTGGGCATTCTGCCTCCACGACTAAGATTTGCCTTACAGCAGCCACATGCACCATAAGAACCTGTAGTCTGGAGATGCCTCATTAGAAGGAATTAAAGGTGACCTGTCACTACCTCCACCTTTTTGCATCCTTCAATAGGCTCCGCTTCACTGATTCCAGCACAGTTGGAATTTTTTCTCTAGCCCCCACCATTCCCGAGCAATTAATTCTGTTAGTTTCAGCACCCAATACACTAATTAGCCTCTCTACTGTCTGGTGGGCGGTCCTGAGCTGGAGCAGGTAGTCTGGAACCCGCCCACCTTGCAGTAGAGATCTTAATTAGTGTATTGGGTGATGAAACTAACAACGCCAATTTCGCAGGAACGGTGGGGGCTAGAGAGAAAATTCCAACTGTGTCTGAATCAGCGCCTTTTGCAGGATGCAAAGAGGTGGAGTTAATGAAAGTGGTGAAAGGTCCCCTTTAATCTTTTACACCAATTTTTGACATAAAATAGTCACAAATGTGGTCATTTGCAACTATTTAGCATCACTTGCAAGGAGATGGCTTACATTGTCGCCTAAGGGCAAGCAATCGAGGAGGATCGGGTTGTACCAGATACTGAAGCTCAAGTGAATGGTGCCAAACTGTGATACCAGTTATGACCTACAGAGAAAAGTGGCACTGTTTAGGAAACACATTTTTTTTTAGCATCCTGGACGAAGAGGAAATGAAGGAGAACTCCGATAAGGACCAACACCATAAAAAAATAAAAGTATGAGCCCAAATAGGGCCTGCGCCATGTCCACGGAGTCCCTTCAGGCCTTATTGTGATGCAGCCATATTGTATGGTCTTTATTACAGCTGCAAATCCCATCCTGACTGTGGATTTAATAACCCTAAGGCCCCTTGCAGATGACCGTGGCTGTGATCAATGTGCTATCCTAAAATAGCGCCACACTTGTCTACAGGTTGTGCGTGGTACTGCAGTTTAATTCAACCCCAACATGTAAATTGGTGTAGTGCTGTTTTTGGAAGGAGCATCCATATTTTCTTAATCCTGAACACCCACTTTAAAGCACCGAGATCGCCATGGAGCGGCGAGACAGAATTTGCAACCCTACAGACGTATTAAAGGTTGTCTGAACGAGGCCTAAAAAAGCACTAGAAATAAAAAAAAAAGCAAAAATAAAAACAAACCTCACGCATCAGCATAAAAAGACAAGTGAAGCAGATTGCGTTGCGGCCCCCCTCACCCAGCCGCCGCTTCTCGCGGCCAGCCCACCATTCACACTCTGTAATTAGCATCTGTCGGATTCTTTATTTTCGCAGCTACACAAGGAGCCTCATTAACATAATCCCGGATCTGCAAAAATTAAAAAAAATCCTTCCTGTCATCTCTGACTTTTCATTTGTGCAGCTGGGAAGCGTCTCCGGCAAATCCCAATATTAAGCGCGCACGCATTGTCGCCCTCTCGAAAGGCGCAGACACACAAGAGACTTGCTAAATTTGCAGAAAGTGGCGATATTATTACTGGGAACAAGAGATTAGGAGCGCGAATAATGATGAGGAGACATTCCGGAATGTGGGGAGCTCATGTAACGTACATTCGATAATCCAGAACATCTGATAATCCGGCACTAGCAGAAGACTCGCCGTAGCCTAGGACGCTCCAATCATCCACAATCTATCGGGTCCAACGGACACCGGGATAAAGATGACTGTAATGAGACATGGATAGCAAGTGTGGGGAGCAACAATATGGATGGCGAAGCATTGAGGGGGGGGTTAGACCTTGATGGTTAGCTGATGGGGAGGGGGTGAAAATCTGGATGGAAAGCCATTAGGGCAGCGACCTGTGGGGAGAGGGGCTAGTGAACGAACTGAACTGGATGCCGAGGTATTAAGGGGTGGGGGGTGTCAGTGGAACGATCTGGTTGGCGAAGCGTCGGTGGGAGGGAGATATCTGATGGGGGTGAAAGACCAGAGTGCGGAGCTGTCTAAGAGGGGGTTAATGATCTGGATGGAGTGGCGTTGAGGGGTGTGCGGAATTGGTCTGGATGGCGAGCTGGGCCAGGTTTATCTCTGGTTAGCGAGCCGTCTAGATGGCGAGCTGTAGGGTGAGGTGTCGGGACTATCCACGGGATACCTGATCAGCTGCTCCATTATATACAGTTATTATATACTGGGCTCCGTTGTATACATATCACACATATGCTGGAGCTTTACTGCTGCACACACCACACGGACACGGCGTACGCAGTGTGAATACCTCCTTATCACAATATCCCAGAAATCTAAATAATCAGAGAGAAACAATAGACTCTCCAAGATGAGACCTGGTTATTAAGTGCGACCCCTTCACCGTCCCATGGCTGCGTACCCATGGATACCACAGGCATGTCAGGATACAGTATATAATCTCCACCATTGTACTGTATATAGCGCCTTCCTGCCACCCTCACAGATTGTAAGCACTGACTCTGTGTGTAACCTTATGCAGGCCTCATGTCATATACAAAGTGATGTAAAGGTGTATACAGCAGTGAGAAGGGGGAGTATACAGGATGGAGTATACAGGATATACCGCTACCTGCCCCCCATAGGACCACTGCTCTGATATTCTTCGCTATAGGGTCCTGGACATTAAAGGGACATATAGTGAAGGATATGCAGAGCGACTCTACAGTATGGATATATCTGCACAGCGTCCATATAGTCATGCAAAACAATAACAAAGCTATCCCCACTTGGGGGAGATCACTATATATGGATTTATACAGATCCCATTGAACTCAATGAAAACCCATGAGCGCCCTCCTAGTGGTGGCTACAGGTAGACATAATTTTTATCATTCAGCCTCATCACTGTGTGACAGAGCAGGGGGATCTAGATCTGTTACAACCGATGGGCAAATTTCCTTTGGTTATATATTAGCTAGCCCCTATGTGTGAGAAATCTAAGGAGGCTTTTAAGAAGTAGGTGAACTACAAGTCCCAGAAAGCCCACGCTTGTAGGCTTCCATTGCAACCTAGAAATGGACAAAATGTTTACTCTCAACCCTAAAAAGGATTAAAAAATCTGCATCTCCTTATGTATCGCCTACAAATTACCCATGTGTCAGTTGTCACTGTAGGTTTGGAATTACGTTCATGGACCAGGAATACACAGGATAATATAGGGGATTCATACAATTAATGTAACAAGACAAAACAATGCAAGGACCGCCGTGGGGTCCCTTATCTGGCCATATTGGTCAGTGTCAGAGTTGGAATGGAGCAGCAGGGGGCAACAATGTTGCGACCCCCCCACCCCCATATCCACCAAGCAATAACCAATCAGAACCCGGCTGTCTGCACTGTCCATGAAAGTTGTAACAAATCCCTCCATAAATTCCTTAGATTTCAACCCTAAACTAAGGATTTCCTTGCACGCAATGGTTTTCCTGTTCTAGGGAAGAATCTACAATTATGCAATCAAAACAGCCCCAGCAGCACGTAAAATCCCCCGCAGCCAGGACCGGGTCTGTCAGGCCAAGACTTCATGGTCCGCCGTGTGCACAACAAAAAACAAGTCTGGATACAATGAAACCAGCACAACTCAGGGCAGATCAGCTGGTTGGAGAGGTTGCAGTGTTCAGGTGATCGCTGCAGCCTCTGCACTGAATACTAAACACAGCAGATTACAAGGTTTCCACTCACAGGCAGTAATACTGAACATTAAAACAAGGTATATATTTAAAAAAAATAAATAAATTGCAGACTTTTTTTGCTATGAAACCCTTCATAAGGAGCAGCCTCACCTTGTGCCCGCCATGTACTTGCCCCCTTCTCTGCCAGTGTGCCCCTGACAACACTGCTGCCTGTTTCCCACTGTCTGTCCTGCTGTCTTGACTGCCAGGTGGCTCTTGTGTCTAGTAATCTGCAGGTGGCACAGCGGCCCTTGGCACATTCTTCGGGTCTATGTCACCATGCACATGAACATGTTCTTCCTGAACTATTATGGCGTGGGCAGTGATGTGGAGCCCCACGGGGACCCAAAAAATATCCTGAAATCAGCCCTGAATCACCGGAGCGCGGAAGAATTGTCACTGCAAGTCTGCGTCAGATGTCCAGGCGACTACAATCCAAGACACAAAAGTTCTGGAGGGTTATTGTTGGACTGTCGGTGTTGAAGGTTTCTTAAAGGGGTTGTCCATCCTTGGGGTATAGAGCAATAATGAGGGTCTGCCTTTGGTAACCCCACAAGATGACCAAAGTGGACAATCTCTCGAAGTGGGGTTAATAGAGCGGACAACCCAAGAGACATATCTAAAATTCCTTGGAGAGGCCTCTTAGGAAATCATCCAATATCTTTCCCAAGGAGACTTCAAGCACCAAGAATAACCAGTCCCTTCTATGCTGAGGGTGACACTACATCCCCCTCCACCTGCGGACACTTACACGTAACATAAACCTCGCAATTTCCAGATACTCACGTAGAACAAGAGCCCTTGGCAGACGCGACACCTCACCAATTCCTTCCTCGCAGAAACATTGGCTCACACTTACGCAGAGACATACGCAACACGCGCAGCAGAGACACACAAACAGCTCTGCTTAACTCTTGTGTCTCCTCCTGGTAAACACAGGCATACTGCAGTAACATAGGAAGCCTGGAGCTGCTCACAGTGACTCATACATGGGGCAGGATTTCCTCAGCTGGAGGGTCCTCACAATGCAGCATTCAGCTCGATTCTCCACGCACGGCTTCTGCTAGTAAGAGATGTAGCAGAGCCGAGCGTGTTCTTTGGCACAACATTGTGCTTTATATAGGGCTGCAGGGAAGCCTCCTGAACGGTTCTGACTATCTATAGGGTAAATTGTGGTAACACAGCGATCGTCACTACTAAGGATTCCAATGCACAGATATAGCAGTACTGAGTTTGTCATTTGGCACAACTCATCACATTGCACTTTGCACAGGACTGCAGGGAAACATACTACATTGTCCTAAGTATCTGTATGGCAAATCAGAGGTTGTTAAAGTAGTGCAAAAGATTCCAATGCACGTATGTAGCAGAGCTGAATTTGTCAAAGTTACCTGGTTTGGGCATTGTGACCACTTGCCACAGTACGATAAGAAAGGGGGAATTGATTATAAAACCGCCGTAGAGGGAGGATGGTGTGACACACATTTGGTGCAAAGCTCTTTCTTGCGCCATAAACTCCGTTCTGCACCTCGCTTACCATATTGTGTGAATACGGCCCGAGCGGGGACCCTCCTAACTGTCATAGGTCTCCATTTTGGAGCTCCGGTGTCAGCCCCAATGGGATTTTACATAGGGCTGCAGATAACGGTGGCCTATAAATGGGTAAAGGCACCTGCACAACTGTATACTCTTATGTGGCAGCCGTGTGACCCTCCTACAACCACTACTGTCAAACCACATCCCCTCTCCTCTGTACAGGCTTATAATACTATTCTTAGGTTAGGTTCACATTGTTGTTATTTGATGTCTGTTGCTCTCATCCATCAAAGGATCAGAACAACGCACATTAAACAACAGATGCAGATGGGGCCCCCTCTGTCTGGTGTCTGTCTACATTCACCCCCATGTAAAAAGACATGACAGATGCTTTATGTTTTTTTACTTTTCTGACTCAAGAGAGTGTCTGATGTGTTTTTTACATTACAGTCAATGAGTACAGACGCAGATAGAGGACAATATCTATTGGCAGTAGTGCCATCTATAGAGGTGTTATCTTCTATTGTAGTCTTCTTTGTTATGTTAATGAGGTGATGCAAAAAAACAAAACAAAAAAAAAAACACCCTAAAGAATTGGCAAGGGTCAGTCTATTAGACTTAGTGGCTATAGTGAAGGTTGCAAAGATATCGTACTTTTTTTTTTTTTTTTTACAGATAATGGCATGGAAAATAAAAAAATTATATATATATATATATATATATATATATATATATATAATAAAAAAAAAAAAAAAAAACATAAAAAATTTTAAACATCAAGGAGATCATGTTCCTTCCCATGTTGTCAGCTGCAGAGGTGTCTCATGGTCTACAGACACTCCATAGCCCAGGTACAAGAGCCCTGACTGAGGCCCGTCCCACCTCACTTGATCCATCGATCTTACAGGACAAGCAGCTGTATCTAATGCTCCGCAGTTACTTAATCTCTTCACGGCTAAATATAACATCAATATAATGGATAATTCTGACAGGGGCTCAGCCGCAGCACAGAACTCCTGAGCCGTATATGGAATGATCGCTGTCATGTGGTGACATCTGTTAGGGACGTGACAAAGTGCAGGATGGAGGAGACATGTCATCACATAATCCAATCTGTTAACTACAAGGCCTGCGGCTCCAGAGAATCAGAGACGGCCAATGTATAGTGTGTATGTACTGCCCAGGCATGGAGGGAGGTATAGCTGTATATAGGAGAAGGACAATCCCATCATGTACCTGTATTATAAGAATCACTTCGGGTATAAGAGCGGAAAGTAAGTCACTAGCAGACAGCAGAGTACAGACTTCAACTAACTGTAGTCCTTATTCTGCAGAAGGAATTACAGGGGAATGATTCATACACATGTCAATGTATTGCTATAGATTTTAAAATCTGATTCATTTCTTTCTAGTTATTAATCCAGACTTACATCTTGTATTATACTCCAGAGCTGCGCTCACTATTCTGCAGGTGCAGTCACTGTGTACATACATTACATTACTTATCCTGTACTGATCCTGAGTTACATCCTGTATTATACTCCAGAGCTGCGCTCACTATTCTGCTGGTGCAGTCACTGTGTACATACATTACATTACTTATCCTGTACTGATCCTGAGTTACATCCTGTATTATACTCCAGAGCTGCACTCATTATTCTGCTGGTGCAGTCACTGTGTACATACATTACATTACTTATCCTGTACTGATCCTGAGTTACATCCTGTATTATACTCCAGAGCTGCACTCACTATTCTGCTGGTGTAGTTACAGTGTACATACATTACATTACTTATCCTGTACTGATGCTGAGTTACATCCTGTATTATACTCCAGCGCTGCACTCACTATTCTGCTGGTGCAGTCACTGTGTACATACATTACATTACTTACCCCGTACTGATCCTGAGTTACATCCTGTATTATACTCCAGAGCTGCGCTCACTATTCTGCTGGTACAGTCACTGTGTACATACATCACATTACTTATCCTGTACTGATCCTGAGTTATATCCTGTATTATACTCCAGAGCTGCACTCACTATTCTGCTGGTGCAGTCACTGTGTACATACATTACATTACTTATCCTGTACTGATCCTGAGTTACATCCTGTATTATACTCCAGAGCTGCGCTCACTATATCTCGGTACCTACCTCACATATAAGTGCAGCCTCTGTACAGGCCTCTAGCTTGTAGTTTTCCTGCATGATGATGCCAGAGTCAATATTAGGCCCCTCGTCCATGTTTACTCTGTACCGTATAAACCCTGGCCATTTACGTGTTCCTATGACCGCTGACCGCGCACACATCCCAGGTGTTTACATTCACTATGACAAGGTTACCTGCGGTCACCCGCCTCACGTACCCCTCCCCTCCCCCATACTGTATGTCACATACACCAGTACATAACAATCTGCACTTCCAGGAAACCAGTTCAATACATTCATTCACAAATACGACAACCAGCAGCGGCTACGCAGACTAACTCGGCTTCCTCTTAACTCTGCGGTTTACCCACGAAACGGGTTATTTTTCACTCTGTTTTTTTAAGCAAACTGACAGTCAGGAGTATGCTGGGGGTTGTAGTTTCACCACAGTCTGGAGACCGATACCGTATGTAGCACAATTGGTTATCCCGCCCCTTCAAGAAAAACTTCCATATTCACACCTTTAATCTTTTTTATATACTTCGTGTAACAATTTTTCGTTATTTTCAAGATCTTTGCTTGTAGTGGAAGGAAACCTGACAACTGAAATACAAGGAATAGCGACAACTGGGGGACAATTAAAGGGGTTTTTCCCCATGAACATAAAACATATATTAATTTGAAGACAATTAAAAGTTAAAAAATTTTGCAAAAATAATTCAAAATTTTGCAGAGTTTGAGAGATTTTCTCTAACCATCTTAGTGGTGACCTCTGTTGTCTTGATCAGTTGCCAAGGGATACGACCATGTATGTAGGAACTTTCTATAGCCAGAAACCCAGCCATGATGTCCTTATTGTCGTCGGGTTATCTTCTCATACATCTCATATCTTTCTCATACATGTAGTGTCCCTTCTGATAAACCATCCACAATAAGGACATCATGACTAGGTTTCAGACCATCGAACGTTCCTGCATTCATGGTCGTATCCATTGGCAACCAGTGAAGACAAGACATGTCATTACTAAGACGGTTAGAGAAAATCTGAAAAACTTTGATTTATTTTTGCAAAAATATTGAACTTTTAATTGGCTACAAAATTTATATCTGGTTATGTTCGTGAGAAAAGCTTTTTAAGGGGATTCTAAGGCAACCCAGATGTAAATAGACATATCCCTTTAAGGGGATTGGCTGCACTGGAGGCTCAATGATTCCTTTAGGGTAAATTCAGACAGACACAGTCGTTGGGCTGCAGTTTTTCAATTGTGGCGGCAAAATCACATACTTTTTGCCATGCAGTTCTTGGAGACGTGGTTATGTCTGGAACGTACCCTTAGGGCGCCATGTCAAAACAATGGCTTTATCATAAATTGGCACCATTTTGCAATGCAGTTTTCTGACGCGCGGATTTCACAGGTGAGGATGAAAACTATCAAACTGCATCCATGGAGAACCAATTTTTAGGGATCCCTCGTAAACTGAAGTCCTATTTTTTGACAGCGTATTAAAAACGGACTTGCAAAAAAAATGGTCATGTGAATAGATAATATTGAAATCAGTTCATTTCCATGTGTTTATGTGAATCCAGCCTAAGGAGCCATGCACACGTCCATTTGCGTGTGCGTGTCGCCAGGTTGTGATTGAATAGGATCTGTCCTGGGTTTTGCTCACAGCCCAATACAGGGGGCCCTGAAAATACATGGTCATGTATATGGGGACATAGAAATGAATGGGTCAGTGTGAAACTTGACTGGCATACTGCAGGTTCACACCTGCGCCTGCTCTACGTTCAAGGTTTCCATCCCCGAATCCACTCAAAAAATGCAGAGAGAAAAGTCCTACAAGTTGGACTTTACTCCCTGCATTTTTCAGGTGGAATTCAGACGAAAACTGGGCGGACCCCATTACAGTCTACGCGGGTAACCGCCTTTTAAGCAGATTAGGTTTCCGTTCTTCGGGTCCCCAAGCTGAACGCTAGTGAGAACCTAGCGTAAGGCTGGGTTCACGTCTCTGTAGAAGACTCCACCGCAGATTCAGATTAAAATTGTCGGAGGACTGTTCTCTCTATAGTCTATGGGGTCCGTGGGTTTCTGTGGGTAACCGCTTTGTAAGCGGACAGGGTCTCCGTCTTTTGAGTCCCCATGCGGACCTGAACAATGGAGACCCAAATGCTAGTGTGAATCAACCGTAAAAATAAATTCCACTGCTTTTCTGCAGCATTTTTCATTTTTACATTTCCCACCCTATGCGTTTCCGAAGGTAAAAATTTACATTTTTTTTTTTCAAGTTTTCATAGTTTTTCTTTCTTAAACAAAATCTCATTCACTTTGTTGGGGCTGTAAATCCTGGCGTTCTTTTTCCACAACGGCCAAAAACACTGACCCAGTTTCAAGACTCCTTGTATGTCAGTTCTCTGGCGCACAAGGTGTAAAAATTCACAAATTTGCCCCCCGATCAAGGCCATCACATGGGGGTAAATGGCTCCATGACCACAGGATCTGTTACAGTAACGCAGGCTTGGCAGACATATCCGCACTTGACCGTCACAATTATCTGCCAGCTGTACGGTGGTATTCTAGCTTGCAGTTGGCGACGCACGGCAGCGAGCTGGAGACATAATTTTGTCGCCACAAATCGAATTACATGGAACATTTGGATGCAGAACATAATGGCCTGGTAGTCTAAGGTAAACGTGACCTCTGGTTTGGAGGAATTTTGCAGAATATACAGTGTAATTCTAATAAAGTCTGAAAACTGTCGCCCATAGCAACCAATCACAGCACAGCTCTCATGTCTTATAGTGCTTTTGAGAAATGAAAGCTGAACTGTGATTGGTTGCTATGGGCGATAGTTTTCCTTTTAGACCTAGTTGTCACTGCCTTATCTGGTTTTGTTCTTTTGTTTTTGTGTTTTTCTTTCAAGTGGCGTTTTTTTAGTCACACATCGGAAAATGCCCCAAAAGCATATCTAGTGGATGCTGTTTTTTGACAAAATGTGAAAAAAAAAAAAAAAAAAAAAGGCAATAAAAGTGAGAAAAAGAAAACAAAAAAAAAAAACAAAAAAAACCACACCACAGACTAAGGCCCTATGTACTTGTACATGGAAAACAGACGTTGTAATGTATGTTTTCTTAAAGGGGTTGTCCGGGCTTAAGCTATTTATGAGGATAGGCCTTAAACATCTGATCGGTGTAGTGTTGAGTGTCAGCCCCCTGACCGATCAGCCGTACGAAGCTGTTTCTGGCGCCCGTCCAATACACAATACAGGAAGCTCCGTTCCTTGTATAGCGGCCGGATGCCACCACTGCAGCTCCCATGCACACAGCCAGATTTTTTTACAGGTCCGCGTGGTGGCCATAGTGGCTGCAAGAAAAACAGAGCAGGTCCTATATCTGTACAGTCCGTCTTTTATCTTGATACGGTCTGTGGATGCCACCCTGCACAGTCCTATCAGTTTTCCGCGGTCCCCTACGACCTTGTGTATGGAGCCTTAGGGTAAATTAAGTTAACCCATATTTAGTAACCCAAAGACAGGATACAAAGAGTCTCTTGCTTTGAAGGACCCAATATATCTAAGCAGTACATGGAAAGATTATTGATCGTACAGTAATACTCCTTCCCCCACCGGGGGCACTGCAGGGAAACAAGACACTTTCTTCAAGATGATCACTGAGGGGTCTCAACAACAGGACACCTCCACAAATCACCTTATCATCCAAACCTTATAAGGACTGACCACTCAGGGTTCAAGGAAAGCTGGGTGATAACCCCATTAGGAGCTGTGTCCCCCAGCTTTTCTACAAAGAGATATAAATAGGCAGGAGCTCAGTAGAATTAACATCAAGGGAGCCAAGAATTTACTTTTTTCCAAAATCTGCATAAAATGTTAAGAAAACACAAATTAAAGAGGAAGCGGTAATTAAATTTATGTGCAGAGAAGATGCGAGCCATTAACGGTTAGAGATGGCAAGCGGCGGATCCCAAGAGTCGCTTCCAGTACAATCTTAAAAATCCTCAGGGATCCTCAGACTAGAATTCTCGGCTATGAGAGACATTTATTAAGGACGGTATTTCTTTAACTGCAGCACTCTGACCATTATTCATTGGGGCCGCGTTTACCCCTCCCTGCCCCGCCCCCCTGAGAAATATAATTTTCAATAATTCATTATACATCCAAACCCTGGAATTTTTCCAGCCTGCACTTCAATAACGCCGTTCTTCTGACAGTTGCCTCCCCAATTTACTCCGCAGCCCCAGCTTCCTGTTTTCTCTTTACAGCCAAAGGTCCAGGAATCTCACATAACTAATAAAACGGTCTATAAATCAGGGAGGAAAAAATGCAAAGTTCTGAGCTTTCGGCTTAATGAATAAAACGTCTGAACTGCAGTATAGACTGACACACGGACAGGGGACTTATGAAACTATGAATAACAATGGAGACTTAGAGGTTCCGGATCTATGGAGAGCTGGACCTTGGACTCTCTTAAAAGGTGGAGAGTGGGGCGCAGAAAGAATAATGTGACATCTTCGGCGCAAGAAAGAGGTGCTCCATTTAGGCCCATCTATGCCAGTAAATGGATGTAGAAGGGTTAAAGGCTTCAGAAATTCTACCAGATTGCACAAAACCTTGATCATCACCTGCTAAAACATTGATATTGAGCAACAAGTTCCCACAAGAACTGCTCCTGGCAGAAACCACGTAACGCAAGGCAGGACTGGATATCTTCCTAACAAAACATAAGAAACGAGGTGCTGCCATTAATAAACACACATGACAGCGATCCTGAGAGTTGTCCGACTGCCAGGACAGAATTAGGACAGTCCGGCCCCATCCTAAAACAAATTACAAAAATATATTTATTCCCATCCAAAAATTCTGTTGTCAAAGCTACTCGGTCACATGACTGACTACAAACTGCTCAAACCGTAGTCTGTATCCAAGGGCAACCAGCAGAATTTTGTATGTGGCTTTAGATGAATCAGTACTAGGCTGTGAAATGTTGTTAGGTTAGGACACATGCAGTTCTGGCTTTGGATCAAAAAAACTGCAAGTGTGAATCCAGCCTTAAAAGCGGAGATCCATGCTGGCCATGGTCGGCGGCCCGTCTGCTCAGGATTTGGATGTTCCTCCATTGTATGTTCCTGAAGCGGCCAAGACTCCTGACACCGTAATAAGCCATATACAGTATATTACAGGAACTCAGGGGCTGTAAATCCTAGTCAACAGTAAGAGTCACATGACAGGATTTCCACACATCACCAAAGCTGCAATCAAAGTTTCAATGCATTCGATTTATACAATGCCTTGTATCGCCCTGTCCTGCTAGGAAATCCGCCTGGCAGCCATTATGGCTGACCATAAAGCAACAACCACCCAGCTTTCCTTGGATGACTGATCATATAACCGCATGGTTAAGAAGATTTGACTTTCAGAGGTATAAAAAGAAAAAAAGTTGGGTGACAACTTGGCGGAAGGCAAGATGGTGGCCAAGCTGGTTGTCAGTCAACTATCCAATGACTTTTCAGACAAGTCCGCTACTCCCATCGGAGGCAGTAACCACCATGAGAATATTAGATTTCCTGCTAGAAGACGTAGATGATAAGTGGAGACTTCCTTCAGAGTGTATGACACAGATGTCCGGGGCGCGGTCTCAGGAGCGATGAGCGTATTGAGTCACCGCGATGATTAATGACAATTCACACGGCTCAGACATTTAGATCTTATAATTCACACACAATCCGATTTCCAAGCTAAGACCTTAAAGGAGCAGAGATCAGCGGCGACAATCTGCTCCAGAACACTGCCAGATATCCTCAAGCCAGCTTACTATTCCCAGTCCCTTCCAGTCATCCCAGTGCCAGTATTTCATTCCCAGTCCCCCTCCGTTCCCTCCCAGTACCAGTATTTCATTCCCAGTCACCCTCCGATCCCTCCCAGTACCAGTATTTCATTCCCAGTCACCCTCCGTTCCCCTCCCAGTACCAGTATTTCATTCCCAGTCTCCCTCCCAGTACCATTATTTTATTCCCAGTATCCCTTCGTTCCCTCCCAGTACCAGTATTTCATTCCCAGTCTCCCTCCATTCCCTCCCAGTACCTCTCCATTTTCTCCCAGTGCCAGTATTTCATTCCCAGTCTCCCTCCCAGTGCCAGTATTTCATTCCCAGTCTCTCCATTCCCTCCCAGTGCCAGTATTTCATTCCCAGTCTCCCTCCCAGTGCCAGTATTTCATTCCCAGTCTCTCCATTCCCTCCCAGTGCCAGTATTTCATTCCCAGTCTCTCCATTCCCTCCCAGTGCCAGTATTTCATTCCCAGTCTCTCCATTCCCTCCCAGTACCAGTATTTCATTCCCAGTCTCTCCATTCCCTCCCAGTGCCAGTATTTCATTCCCAGTACCTCTCCATTTTCTCCCAGTGCCAGTATTTCATTCCCAGTCTCCCTCCCAGTGCCAGTATTTCATTCCCAGTCTCCCTCCCAGTGCCAGTATTTCATTCCCAGTCTCCCTCCCAGTACCAGTATTTCATTCCCAGTCTCCCTCCCAGTGCCAGTATTTCATTCCCAGTCTCTCCATTCCCTCCCAGTACCAGTATTTCATTCCCAGTCTCTCCATTCCCTCCCAGTGCCAGTATTTCATTCCCAGTCACCCTCCGATCCCTCCCAGTACCAGTATTTCATTCCCAGTCACCCTCCGTTCCCTCCCAGTACCAGTATTTCATTCCCAGTCTCCCTCCCAGTACCAGTATTTTATTCCCAGTATCCCTTCGTTCCCTCCCAGTACCAGTATTTCATTCCCAGTCTCCCTCCATTCCCTCCCAGTACCTCTCCATTTTCTCCCAGTGCCAGTATTTCATTCCCAGTCTCCCTCCCAGTGCCAGTATTTCATTCCCAGTCTCTCCATTCCCTCCCAGTGCCAGTATTTCATTCCCAGTCTCCCTCCCAGTACCAGTATTTCATTCCCAGTCTCTCCATTCCCTCCCAGTGCCAGTATTTCATTCCCAGTCTCTCCATTCCCTCCCAGTGCCAGTATTTCATTCCCAGTCTCTCCATTCCCTCCCAGTGCCAGTATTTCATTCCCAGTCCCACCCCCCCGTGCCGTTTTCTTCCCGTCTCTCCATTCCCTCCCAGTGCCAGTATTTCATTCCCAGTACCTCTCCATTTTCTCCCAGTGCCAGTATTTCATTCCCAGTCTCCCTCCCAGTGCCAGTATTTCATTCCCAGTCTCTCTCCCACTACCAGTATTTCATTCCCAGTCTCTCCATTCCCTCCCAGTGCCAGTATTTCATTCCCAGTACCTCTCCATTTTCTCCCAGTGCCAGTATTTCATTCCCAGTCTCCCTCCCAGTGCCAGTATTTCATTCCCAGTCTCCCTCCCAGTGCCAGTATTTCATTCCCAGTCTCTCCATTCCCTCCCAGTGCCAGTATTTCATTCCCAGTCTCCCCCCTCCCAGTGCCAGTATTTCATTCCCAGTCTCCCTCCCAGTGCCAGTATTTCATTCCCAGTCTCTCCATTCCCTCCCAGTACCAGTATTTCATTCCCAGTCTCTCCATTCCCTCCCAGTGCCAGTATTTCATTCCCAGTCTCTCTCCCACTACCAGTATTTCATTCCCAGTCTCTCCATTCCCTCCCAGTACCAGTATTTCATTCCCAGTTTACCCCAGTGCCAATGGAGATACACATTTCCTACTTCCATTGGTTGTCTCAAATTTCCGGTTTCCTCTTTCCAAAATCCTGGGCTTCCTTCCAGTCCCAACATTCCCTTTTTTAGCGTCCATGGGTTCTCTCCTAGACCTGGCGATCCATTTCCAGTCTCAATGGATTCCCTCAACGCCAATCTCCAACTAATAATTTTCCTTTACCCCTCGTCTCTTCCTGGGGTTCTCTTCTGATGTCAGCCCCCTAAATTCCTTGCCGAATACTGATGCCCCCCCCTTAACTTAAACTCCCTTACCCCAGCCCCCTCTGCAGTTTTACACCTGTGCGAGCCTAACATAACCAGTCTATAGCCCCTTGTACGCGTTGCCCTGCTGCGGTTCTGCCCACTTACCTGCCACAGCTCTTACTTACCTTCTCATTCAGCTCCGTAGACGGGATGCCAGGAAGATGTGTGCACATCACAGCTCTGCTGGCTAGTGGTATAGCAGAGCGCAGCGGAAGCTGTGGGATTGAAGACGTTCTGCAATAAGAAGCGCGTGGGGTGATATTATTCTGCACCTGGCATTCTGCTCGCTGTTAACCCTTTCATCTATCACAATATTATTATCAGCTCTCATGAAAGCAGATGCCATCTTCCCTTTATTACAAACTCAACACATCTACTCTGAGAGAGGCAGACACAGCAGCGCTAGGGGAATAGGGTCAACTTTTACTGGATTATCGATTACGCAACAGGTATAGCAGAGCCGAGTCGGTTATTACAGTCTATGAGATATCCTGATGTGTTCTTTAGCATTTTACATAGGGCTGCAGGTCATAATGCACAAGAAACGTAAAGCCAGAGCAAAGACAATGCCTTACACCAGAGCACCGCTCAGAGCTGGCAGCCTGGCATCCGCTGTCTATCATTAGCAAGATCCCCCCTGCCAAAACCCATCTGATAAGCAACAGTGCCCCTATTAGAGCAGCAAAATGTAATCGCCTTATAGTTCAACAATGCAAACTCCTTGGGGAAATCTGTCCCCCCCTCCCCATTTCTGTGTGATCTAATGCTTCTCCAGCAGCAGGTGGCCTACAAAAGGAGTCGGTTACATTATAGAATGGGCGTTACGTCCTCTAATAGACATCGCAGGTGGTCTCTCAGCCACCTGCTGCCACCATAACATCAGATTACGCACGACGGCGGCTGCAAGAAGCCCTAAGGGAACGTCAACAGTAAGGCAAACGACATGGTCTAAACTGTCTTATTTTTAGCAATTCAGCATTAAAGAGTACAGCCATTTCCCGCTTCCTGTCAGTGAATGGAAGATTTCTCTCTTATTCATGGACACCAGTGCGGAATTTGCTACAGTGTATCAGTTCTCGCTTAAAACGACGTGTGCAATGGTATCAACTCCTACCTGGTCACCAGACTGCCACATCAAAGAGGACCTTTCACCAGCTCCACCTCTTTTCCTACTTTAATAGGCTCTTCTCCACTGATTCCAGCGCAGTTGGAATTTTTTTTCTATCCAGCACTGATTCTGAGCAATGGCTGCAGTTATTTTCGATGCCTATGTATTAACTAAACTCCCTAAGGTCAAGTGGGTGATGTCAGCCAGGAGCAGGCAAGGGAGTGTGACTCATCAGAAGGCGTGACGCTTACACCGTCTTCCTTTGATTGGAGCATTGAGTCACACCCCTTTGCCTGCTCCTGCCCGACACCACCCACTTGACCTTAGGGAGTTTAGTTAGCATATCAGGCACTGAAACTGATTGCTCATGAACGATGAGGGCTAGAGAAGAAATTCCAACTGCGCTGGAATCAGGGACAACTATTACCAAATGCAGTTTCTGGCAGGAGATGAAAAATGAGTCCCTGCAAAGAGTCAAAGGAGTCCCTGCAAATTGGATGACCGTTTAATAAATCTCGTACACACGTTTCGCAGCAGAAACTGACCCATGGTATAGATTCATAGCCTGCAGCATGGTAGGTTATACTGCAGATTTTTACTGTGTATTTTGCCCGCCATCAGGGAAATTTTCTGAGCCAAAATCCATAACAAAAAGTGCACTTTTCAGTGTGTTTTTTCCTGCTGCAGAGTTTCAGTCCTCTGCGTCCTTAACCGACCACAAAGTACAATTCGGAAGTAAAAATGTATCGTCCTGGTATAGACTGCAAGTATCACTGACCACTGGAAAATTAAGGGACAAATCTACGAGCTGGGGGCATGTAGGGACAATGAGTATATAAGACGGCCAAATACGAGACCAGATAATAATACGCTGCCAGCCTCCCATCACCACGGCGTGGCTGGAACCAATTCATTAACTGACAAAAATCCCAAGACGCCCGGGTATTGACATCAGGCATGGATTATGCAAACTAAAACCAGACACAGAGACGTCCCAATTCCCCCTGAGAGGCAACAACAAGGACAAAGGGACACAAAATCCTTAACCCTCATTATTATGCAACCCTTGGAGAGCACTGTGCCTTTAAGAAGGAAAAAAGTTCATATAAATCCTTGAAATTCTACCATTACAGCTTGTAACCCAGCTTTCACAGACACCTGAAAGGCAAATAGGCAGAAATACAGAAATGTTTAATACTGTACTACTTAACTGGGCATGTTTGCCATTCTGGAATCTGGAGAAGCTAGGTAAATGTCTTCTTGGAGCCATAAAAGCAGGACTTTTCGTGGTCACCCAGCTTTCCCAGGTTCCTGGCCAATGTGCAATAATACAGCCCACATTTAATATATTGTTTCCTTTGCATGCAGGAAGCTATATATCCATATAGGGTGACCTATCCATGCTGGAATCTGAAAAAGCTGGGTGAGGTGTCCCTTCAGAACAAGAATGGCAGCTCTGGATGTCACCCAGCTTTCTCATTATCCTGAGACCAGTAAATATTCAATGACAGACCACATGCAGCATGTGTCACTACCTGGCCATGCAGGAAGCTGGATAAGCTGAGTGACATACAGAAGACACTTACATTGGCATCTATTGGTTGTCACCTAGCTTTCTCAGACTACGGAGTGCGACAAATATGCACTGAATTCCCTATCCAATATGCTGGAATGTGGAAAAGTTGGGTGATGTGTACAGGAGGCTCTATTGGTTGTCACCCAGCTTTCTCATATCACCCAGCTTTCTCTCGAGACTACTAAATATGCAATGAAACATTCCACCTGCGGTATATCACTACCTATCCATGCAGAAATCTGAAAAAGCTGGGTGATGTCCTTACGCAGTTGTAATGACAGCTCTACTCGCTGTCACCCACCTTTCTCAAACTCCTGAAAATGGCAAATATGCCGTAATAGTACATTCCATATTCAGTATATTGCTACTATCAGTGCAGGAATTTGGCAAAGCTGGGTGATGTTCTGTAAAAGCAGTTCTAATAGTTGGCACCCAGCTTTCCCAGACTCCTGAAGTTGGCAAATATGCAGAGCTAAATTCCATTTTCAACAGACTATCCATGTTGGAAACTGGAAAAGCTGGGTGATGTATCCCTTCAGAATTACCATGCCAGCTCTATTGGCTGTCACCCAGCTTTCTGAAATTCCTGTGAGACAGATAGACCTTTATACCTATTCCACATTCAATATAGTGCAATCTATCCATGCAGGAACCTGGAAAAGCTGAATGACGACCCCTTAAAACTGGAAAAGCAGCTCCATCGGCCACCCCAGGATGAGGTATATCACGCCCATACACAGGATGTTTGGTAAACACATAAAATGCAATAAAATTTTGGTCAATATTTAGAAAAAAACTTTCAAAAACATCAGTCACGGCTTGAAATAAAGCAGGACCCTCCAGGGTTGTTCAGACTGACGTCTATGGGAGAATGTCACCCGACATCATAACATGAGTGTTATTTTGCTAAGCCCTGGGGTACCAAGCGGATCTGTACCAAAAACATACAGGGCCCCACAGAATCGGGAGGGAAAGCCTTTCCCAGACTGAGCAGTCCTGAAGGTCTGAAGAGACGAGGTTAGAGGTCGGGAACCGTCACTTGTCTATACATGTAATTACGAGGGACTTACACTAGTATATAGGAGCCTGGTGGATGGAGAGTTAACCCCGGCAGATGTTTGCAAAACTGGGTTAACCATTTCACAATAACATACAGATGGAGCCCAAGTTGTCATTGGGAATAAAGACATCTTCCTACACTAGATTACAATGCAGCCCCAAAGGAGTATGACACATTCAGCTCTGCTATACCTATATACTCCTATAATAAACTGGAAAAGAACTTAAAGGGGAAGTGAGGATTTCTACCGCTGCTTTATAGTCTGATGTGATCGCTGGATACAATGTATCCTTATGTCAGTAGATGTATCCAAACTATAATTAGCTTCCATAATTAAGCATGATTAGTGTTCATCATAATCTGACTCCAAAGGGTCTCGTAATGTCTCAACCACGTGCATTACATCTAAGGATGAGATACAGAGCGCAGCGATATACTGTCCTCAAGTAAGCGGGGTCTTGTAGCATCAAAGGAGATGTCAACTTATAGAAGGGCTCTGGATGCAAGGATGAAAAACAAAAGAGACGGGAGCGCAGTCAACGAGGAGGGAGTCACACAAAGAAAGTGCAGCACCCAAGGAGAGAGAGAGTAAAGGGGTGCAGCAGCCACAGTCACTGAAAGGGAAAAAGGGGGCAACAACCACCAGAGAGAAAGGGGGCGCAGCCTTAGGGATAGAAAAGGGGGTGAAACTGCATTAGCCAAAAATAAAAGGGGTGTAACAACAACCAGAGAAATAGAAAAAGGGCGCAACAACCAGGGAGAGAAAGGTGGGAGTGGCAGACAGACATAGAAATGGGGGAGCAACAGAGAATTCAGGGACACATTAGTATCCAGAAAGAGGGGAAAAAGGGGTACAATAGCGACCAGAGAAAGGGGGAGGCAGCAGCATTAGCTAAAAAGAGAAAATGGGGTGCAACAACCAGAAATAAAAGGAGGTGCAGCACCCAGTTACCTGTCCATAGCCAGAGAGAAAGAAAGAAGGAGACCCTGTAGCATCAGCAAGAAAGAGAGAGAAATAGAGGTGCAGCAACCATAGCCAGTGGCAAAGAGAAAAGGGGGTACAACCACTACAACCAGAAAGAAATGGGAGCACAGCAGCCACATTGAGAGAGGTGCACAATACACAGTGACAGAGCTGGGCACACAACCCAGGTACACAGTCAGGTGTGCTACATCCAGGGGTGCAATGACAAACAAGGCGCTATACTCACACAGGGAGAGTTGTAGATTGGGGAGTCAGTGGCTGCCATACAGGTGCTCATCTCCAAACCCCCTCTATGGTCAATTTCATAGGAAGCCAACTCACCCCTCAGTATCATTTTGGAGGGGTACAGCACCCCTGCATACACTTTCTAAAAGATGCAACAAGCAATTGCACAGAGACACGGACACAGCACCCAGCAGCACACACCCAATAAACAGGAGGGGGGCAATACCTAGCTGAATACACAACCAGGAAAGGGGTGACGTAGTTATACAAAACCAGAAAACAGCACGCAACGCTCAACTGCATGAACAGCCGGCAAGCTCTCGGGGGGGCAGACTGCCAGATGTAGAAGACTGCTGGGTATAAGGGTGAAGCCCCTAAAAAAGCATAGTCAGGAAGGGAAAGGGGGGGGGGGGGGGATATGGTTAAGTATACAATGAAGACCAGGGGTGTAAAACCCAACTGCACAAATTAGTTGCTGTCACAAAGAAGGATCCAGGACCTACACAGAGTGCAGCAGTCCCATATAACCAGGACCAAATCCTATATATACAGTACAGTCATAGTATCCAACTGCCTGCATCAAATAGGACATACTGAAATCTACGTGCAAAGGATGTGGGGGTACAGCACCCAGTCACAGAGAGATGGAGGGGTACAGCGCCCAGTCACAGAGAGATGGAGGGGTACAGCGCCCAGTCACAGAGAGATGGAGGGGTACAGCGCCCAGTCACAGAGAGATGTGGGGGTACAGCGCCCAGTCACAGAGAGATGGAGGGGTACAGCGCCCAGTCACAGAGAGATGGAGGGGTACAGCGCCCAGTCACAGAGAGATGGAGGGGTACAGCGCCCAGTCACAGAGAGATGGAGGGGTACAGCGCCCAGTCACAGAGAGATGGAGGGGTACAGCGCCCAGTCACAGAGAGATGTGGGGGTACAGCGCCCAGTCACAGAGAGATGGAGGGGTACAGCGCCCAGTCACAGAGAGATGTGGGGGTACAGCGCCCAGTCACAGAGAGATGTGGGGGTACAGCGCCCAGTCACAGAGAGATGTGGGGGTACAGCGCCCAGTCACAGAGAGATGTGGGGGTACAGCGCCCAGTCACAGAGAGATGGAGGGGTACAGCGCCCAGTCACAGAGAGATGGAGGGGTACAGCGCCCAGTCACAGAGAGATGGAGGGGTACAGCGCCCAGTCACAGAGAGATGGAGGGGTACAGCGCCCAGTCACAGAGAGATGTGGGGGTACAGCGCCCAGTCACAGAGAGATGTGGGGGTACAGCGCCCAGTCACAGAGAGATGTGGGGGTACAGCGCCCAGTCACAGAGAGATGTGGGGGTACAGCACCCAGTCACAGAGAGATGGAGGGGTACAGCACCCAGTCACAGAGAGATGGAGGGGTACAGCACCCAGTCACAGAGAGATGGAGGGGTACAGCACCCAGTCACAGAGAGATGGAGGGGTACAGCACCCAGTCACAGAGAGATGGAGGGGTACAGCACCCAGTCACAGAGAGATGGAGGGGTACAGCACCCAGTCACAGAGAGATGGAGGGGTACAGCACCCAGTCACAGAGAGATGGAGGGGTACAGCACCCAGTCACAGAGAGATGGAGGGGTACAGCACCCAGTCACAGAGAGATGGAGGGGTACAGCACCCAGTCACAGAGAGATGGAGGGGTACAGCACCCAGTCACAGAGAGATGGAGGGGTACAGCACCCAGTCACAGAGAGATGGAGGGGTACAGCACCCAGTCACAGAGAGATGGAGGGGTACAGCACCCAGTCACAGAGAGATGGAGGGGTACAGCGCCCAGTCACAGAGAGATGGAGGGGTACAGCGCCCAGTCACAGAGAGATGGAGGGGTACAGCACCCAGTCACAGAGAGATGGAGGGGTACAGCACCCAGTCACAGAGAGATGGAGGGGTACAGTACATACATATAGAGGGAGGAGGGGGTACCACACACAGTTTATGAGAGCCAAGTACAGCACATGAAAGTAAGGGGTGCAGCCCTGACACAATGAGAAAGGGGGTGCTTCACACAGGCATACACAAAGTAGCAAATCAAATAGAGGGGTGCAGTACACAGAAAGGGGGTGCAACAGCTAGACAGGAAGCAAGGTACAGTCAGAAAGACAGAGGGGTAATATATACAAAGCAGGGGCAGAAAGATACCAAAAGAGGGGTGCAGTACACAGAAAGAAGGTGCAACATCTAGCAGGCAGACCAGAGGTGGGGTAGACGAGCACCGAACAGTCAGAGAGGGGGGAACGTACACAAAGTGGTTACTGAATCAAAAACAGGGGTGCACTGCACAGACAGAAAGGAGGTACATGTAATTAGGTAAACAGGAAGCAGGGTACACCAGAAAGACAGGGGTGCAGCTCGTACACAACAAGAGGGGCGCATCACATAGATATACACAAAGTGGGGAGTAGAAAAAAAAAATAGAGGGGTACAGAATAGAGATGCAATACTTATGTACCAAGGAAGTGGGGTGCTGCAGCCAGCTACATACACTGGACGTGGGGTGCAGCGCTCAGGTACAGAGAGAAGGGGTGCAAGAGTTCGGTGCTCAACACACAGAAAGGAAGTGGTGCAACATGTCTATACTCAGGATATGGGGTGCAGTAATGTAACAAAGAAAGAGGGGGTGCAGTGCCCAAGTATAGAGAGAGGAGGCGAGAGGTAGTTGCCCAATGTACACACAGGATATGCAGAAAAGAGAGAGGGGTGCAGCACCCAGGTACAGGGAGAGAGAGAGGGGGGTGCAAGGGCTAGTTACTAAACATACAGCAAGGGGGTGCAGAGCTCAGGTACAGAGAGAGGGTGCAAGGGCTAGTTACCAAATACACAGAAAGGGGGTGCAGAGGGGAGGGGTGCAGAGCCCACATGCAACAGCCAGCAACATACACAGGAAGGGGTGCAGCAATACAGAAAGAGGTTACAAAACCCTGCTAGGTAGATAGAAGAGGGGTGTAAGACACAGATATGGGGGTGCAGTCTGGGGTTCTGCATTCTTGACTATCTGAGCCCGCACCTAGGACAGTAGTCACACGGTAAGCAGTACCGCTCCTAGTCCGCACACAGCCCCAGCCCCTCCGCTGACCTGTCCGGCTCCTGCTCCTCCTCCTGTCCCCGGTCAGAGCTGACTATCCCGGACGCACATCTGCCGCTCTCCCGGTGTGTCCTGCAGCCGAGTCACAACATACTGGAGCGCTCACCGTAATCACCGGCACAGGCGCACTCTTTACCGTAATGTACCGCCCAGCGCGCAGCAGCCCCCTCCCACCTAGCCGGGACACCCACAGCCCGAGACGGTAACATAACCGGGGGATATTAATAAACGCATCGTGTAAGCGGGGGATAACACCAGTCCTATGGGAGAAAGTTCTAGTCTAAACTTTCTGCGTCTAGAACAGCTGGGTGAATCTGTGTGACGACATGTTATAGAATGTGTTAAAAAATATATGCAGCCTGGGTTATATCTGTCTTCGGGAAAGATGGGTGATCACTAGTAGACCAGAACTCCTCATACATGGATAGTCACTCAGCTTTCCTAGAACACAGAATGGCAGATCTGTCTGACCATGAATAGGCCAAAACAAGTCACGTAGAGATAGTCACCCAGCTTTTCTACGACAGTGAGAGACAGATCTAATTGACCACCAATAGACTATAACGCCTCACATAGAGACCCTGAATGGCAGATCTGATTGCCTACCAATAAACCAGAACACCTCACACCGAGTCACCCAACTTTTCTAAAACCCTGAATGGCAGATCTGATTGACCACCAATAAACCTGAACAGCTCACATATAGTCACCTAACTTTTCTAAAACCCTGAATGTCAGATCTGACCACAAATAGACCATAACACTTCACATAGAGATAGTCACCCAACTTTTCTAGAACCCTGAATGGCAGATTTGGCTAATCACCAATAAACCGGAACACCGCACATAGAGATAATCACCAAGCTTTTCTAGAACCCTGAATGGCAGATCTAGCTGACCCTCAATAGACCAAAACACCTCATACATAGTCACCCAGCTTTTCAAGAACCCTGAAGGGCAGATCTGCTATGTGGAATTACAGGATTAGGGGTGTACCTATAGGGGGTGTAGTTGCATCGGGGCCCTGGTACCATAAGGGGGTCCACATGCCCCTCTAAAACTAGATAGTAGGTGGGGGCCCTGTTGCATCTTTTGCATTGGAGCTTACACCTGAGCTGGGTAGATCACTACATTACTAGCCAGACTTGCCAATCAGGAGTCTGGGAAAGCTGGGTGACGGCTCTTTAATGGAAACAAGCTATAGACAAGGGGCTGACTACTGTGTATAATTCATCCTTTATACACAGAGACAATATAACAACCGCTCTCCATTGTATCCTGCACCTCACGAAGTGCATTAGGCCTCGCCATTGGTGCCCCCGGGCTACGCCAGCCTCCTGTAGGGCTCCTGCATGCCCGGGGCATCCTTCTAGTCGGTGCTCTTGGTGCATTATGCAGCTTTACTCAGACTTATTCATCCCAGAACCTTCAGGGCTTCTTCACTGGACACTTCGACATTGACAAGAAAATCCATATCTATATACGAGAGCGTGGAGTACATTATATAATAGTATGGCGCACAATAGCACTATTACATGTGCACCTCCCCCAATACATCTCATCTCCAGGGCGCACGTCCTCGTGTGAGGTATTCAGACATCTGTGCCTTGTAAAGCTGGGTGACAAACAACATGTGGCCGCTGTTACTATGAATCATAATCACTTTATTTTACTAGGACTCCTCAGCCCTGGTTGTTACCCAGCTTTCCCTCACCCCTGGGTATTAAATCTGGTTACATATGATATGATACAACCATGCTCCAGAATCACAGCATAACTAGGTAGATTTGTCATTCAGGATTCTGGAAAGCTGAGTGGCAATGCCTATAGGGCTTCTATATGTATATTAGATAATATTAGTGTGTTAGGAAATTGACACTGACAAGGAGGATCCTGATAATGAACAGTCCTGCCCAGAGCGGCTCCCGCAGGACACGGCCAGCTGGGCAGATGCCAGACTGGTATATTTGCCAGTTTATTGCTATTACAAACATTGTATTTCTGTCAGGGGGAAAGCTGAGTGACAATGATCAGATTCACATAGTGTATACAGTGCATAAATAATACTGCCACACTGTGCGTACAGGAGACAGCGCAGAGCGCGGGCACAGAGGTGGTCTGACTTTTGAGTTGTGCGACCTATACATAGGATGCCTTTCAGTTTCAGCTTTGCAACCATACCCCCCCCCCCCCCCCGGAACCCAAAGACTTGGCTGCTCGGCGGGTCATGGGAATAACGTCGCCGGATCGACAGTCACCATCGTTTATGGTCGGAACTACGACGGTATCTGATCGTCTTCGAACCTTCGACTTTCGTTCTTGATTAATGAAAACATTCTTGGCAAATGCTTTCGCTTTGGTACGCCTTGTGCCAGTCCAAGAATTTCACCTCTAGCGGCACAGTACGAATGCCCCGGCCGGCCCCAGGTCCGAATACCAACAAAATAGAACCATAGTCCTTTTCCATTATTCCTAGATGAAGTATTCAGGCGTCCGGCCTGCTTTGAATGCTCAGGCGGTAGCTCAGGCCCCCGGGACACTCAGTCAAGAGTATCGAGGAGGCGCGGAGAGGCAGGGGCTGGGAAAGGCGGTAGCTCGCCTCGCGGCGGACCGCCATCTCGATCCCAAGATCCAACTACGAGCTTTTTAACTGCAGCAACTTTAATATACACTATTGGAGCTGGAATTACCGTGTCTGCTGGCACCAGACTTGCCCTCCAATAAGTCTTCACCCTCACCTGGCCCTACATATGATGCCCTACAGAGTCAACCTCAGTGATCACATAACAGTGCATGCCATAGTGTCTCCATAACAGTGCAAGCCATAGTGTCTCCATAACAGTGCAAGCCATAGTGTCTCCATAACAGTGCAAGCCATAGTGTCTCCATAACAGTGCAAGCCATAGTGTCTCCATAACAGTGCAAGCCATAGTGTCTCCATAACAGTGCATGCCATAGTGTCTCCATAACAGTGCTATCCACAGTGCCCCCATAAGGGTATGTTCACACGGCGGAAAATGAAGAAGAATTCCTCTTCATTTTTCGCCACCGGCATTTTTGCCGCGGTCAAGCCACGACGGGATGCTGATGCAGTGCATCAACATTCCGTTGCGGCATCCCGCTCCTGATTAGGCCCGGATGAATTGGCCTAATCAGGAGGGAGTCTTGAGTCGCAGACCCCGCGGGCGGAATCCGCGGCAAGATCGAGCAGGACGCTTCTTTTTTTCACACCCTGCTGTGATCTCTGCCTCCCATTGAAAATAAGGGGAGGCGGATTCCGGGAGGAATCTGCTCTGTATTTGGGGGTGAAATTCGCCCCCAAATCTGCAGCAAATTCCTCCGTGTGAACATACCCTAAGGGTGCCAGAGACAGTGCCCCCATAACAATGTTTTACACAAAGTCTACATAACAGTGCTATCCACAGTGCCCCCATAAACTGTTAGCCATAATAGCCCCATAACAGTGTTATCCACAGTGCCCCCATAACAGTGCTAGCCACAATATCCCCATAACAGTGCTAGCCACAGATCGGGGTCTCCAGGACATCTGACACCTATACTGACCTATATGGTTAGATTACTTCTGTGTGTACAGTAACAGGTTGTCAGTGCTGTATTGTTGTCAGCCTGAGCCCTAAGAGAACACAAGGCAGTGCAGACAGCAGCAGAGAACACGGTGCCCCTCCTTATAGGGACGATTACAGGAGCCCAAATATTGATCTTGTCTGATCAGCTAATTACACAGGGCTGCGGCGGGCAGACACTTGGCACCGCACACATCGCTGGCATTCACTGTGGGTACCAAACACTTCCATCAAGTGCCCAACCCAGTGAGCAAAATTCCCAACCACAGGCATGTCATAAAACTTAATACCTAGCAAAAGGTGAACATACCCCATGAAAATGTAACTTGTCATGCTTATGGGAAAGCTGGGTGACGACCAGTATCGGTAGTGTTCACCCAGCTTTCCCAGGAGGAGGTACAAGAAACGCTAAATCTGCTTAGTTACGTAGAAGTAAGGCAGTGAAGGACATGTCACTGTGAATGCCTTTCTCTTAGTTATATCTGTTTCTGGGAAAGCTGGATGACACTCAGTATTGTTATCAATAAAGGAAGCTTTCCCAAGAAGAGATATAAGAAACATTAAATAGAATACCAGAGATGGGGCTATGTCTGTGAATCTGTTTCTGGGAAAGTTGGGTGAAAAATGTTTTTGTTATTCCCAGGAAGAGATACAAAAACAGTAAATCTGCCCAATAGTGTTGAAAGATATGTCATATGGATATGTAGTTGTATAACTAGGCAGATTATCCATTCAGGATTATGGGAAAGCTGAGTGACAACTATTGTATCTTTCACAGGAAGGATCACTCAGCTTTTCCAGTAACAGATATTACCATAAAAGTCTATATGAAACCTACAAGAGGTGGAATATGTGTATAACAAGGCAGATTTACCTTTCAGGACAATGGAAAAGTTAAGTCACAACTACAGTGTGTGCATTAATGGAAGCCATATTAGTCATCACCCAGCTTTTCCTAAATCCTGATTGACACATCTGCCTTATTTTCACCAGTGCACTCCTGACCCTATAAATAGACGCATCCAGGAGTCTGGGACAGCTGTGGACGCTATCATATCAGTCTTAGTGGGTAATCACCCAGCTTTCTTGGGATCAGATATAGTGATGATTTTTGTAATTTTACTGGAATTCACTGTATTGCATGCATATAGTATGGGATCTGAATGTATACAGGGATGTAAGGGAAGGAAGCGAGATATGGCGACCTCAGCTGATGGCGGCCCCGTCATGTACAGGAGACTTTGTCGCAGCTTCCACTTAAGATGCAGCAAAACAGGAAAAGCGTTTAACAGAGAGGATATGGAAATGAGATGATTTATGTAGATTTTACACCGAGACAATCTCATAAGAGCCTCTCCCCTTACCACCGGATGATTAGACGTCTCCTCCTGGGCGCTGGGGCGGTGAAAAATCACGTATTTCAATATCTAGCGCTTACATCTTGGTGAAGACTTCAAGATAACAAAAATGAGAATATTACAATTTAGATCATTCCATGATGAGCAGGAAAATGGAAGATGTCAGATGTGTAACCTGACGTGCAGAATCTGTAACAGGGCAGCTACACTGGGGCCTTCATATGTGGCAGGGGGGCCTTTAGACCCCCATTAGGTACCTCTATAACTATGCGGCTGGGTCTCATCTTTATCTGCTCATTGTATACACAATGTTATCCCTGTATTTACTGTTAAGCGGCGGTTGCAACATTGTATCATTGTCTGTACCTTTCTATTTAATAATATCTTTATTTATTTAGTGTAAGATATTCTGCAGGACCTTGGGGTATGTGCACATGGCAGAATTCAGGCTCAAAATCTGTGCCAAATTCAGTCTTGAGATCGAAAAAGGATGCTGAAAAAACGAGAGCCCTGTTCGATTTTGATTCAGTCATCGAATCCACAACACAAGCCACTCGCTGAGCGAAAGCCACTAAGGAAATCTGTGGGGGCGGAAAGTCATAGTCGTATCCAAAAAGATATGTCTTTATTGCAGTCCGTCTACTGGCAGGACTAGAGGACACACCACCCAAATCAATGAATGGGAGTAGGTGAGTATTGCTTCTTTTTTTTTTTTTGTTTCCACCACTCTCTGGCCCTCAGTGAGCTTTGAATTTATCCTGGACAACCCCTTTAAAACTGTGACTGTCCAGTGTATCACATTCCAGAGAATTGGGGCAGCACAAGAAGAGTCTTGGAGATAGAAGTGAGAAGCTAGAATCATGGAGGGGTTTAAAGGGGTACTCCAGTCATTTAAAGCGGACCTTTCGCCACCTCCACCAACTTCAGTTCTTAGCTTCTGTTAATAGGTGCCGCTCCACTGATTCCAGCACAGTTGTGACGTTTTTTCTCTAGCCCCCACCATTCCTGAGCAATAGGCGCAGTTAGTTTTGGTGCCTGATGTGCTATTCAAGCTCTGTAATGTGAGGAGTGCGGTGTCAGGCAGGGGGCGTGGCTCAGATCTCCAATCAGAGGCAGCCAGAGCTCAGAATCACACCCCCTGCCTGTTCTTTCCTGACACCGCCGTCCTGACAGTACGGAACCTAAATAGTATATCAGGTACCAAAACTAACAGCATTGATTGCTCAGGAACGGTGGGGGCTACTGAAAATATTCCAACTGTGCCAGAATCAGTGAAGCGGCGACTATAAAGTGTCAGACTTCTTGGCGGTGGTCTCTTTAATTTAAAATTACTGGACTACCCCTTTAACTCCCTCTATAATTCTCTTCCATCTCTAAAACTTTTCTTGTGCTTTCTTTTTTTTAATTTACACCACCCCTGGTGCCCAGTGAGCTTATCCCAAACAACCCCTTGACGTTTACGCCCCTATCCGCTGGGGACAACTACTAGATCAGTGGGGGTCCAACTGCTGAGACCCCCCAAATATAGAGAATAGATCACTGTAGGCAAACCAAGAGGAAACCAAAATGGATGTCATTGTATCTCCTTCACCAAGGACTGTCACCCAGCTTTCCTAGACTCCTGAATGGTAATTCTTCCTAATTATTACCTTCAGGTAAGTTGCCTGACAACTCCTCAGGAAAGCGTGATGATGATCCCCACTTGACTATTTTAGCAATATGTCCTCCAAGATTTCTTAAAGAGCTAATGTGTCTTCTGGGCGTCACACCACTTCTCTTCACTCCCAGGTGCCACTGCAGGCAATATCTTGAGGGAGGGACAGGAGTCTGGTCTGCATTTATTTTGGGGTCATCTGCATTGCTTGTGATGTACATGCTGTAGGTTGGGGACACTGCGACACATGAGTGACAAGCAGTACAATGGGGCACATGTTACATTGCCTTCACTCTTATGTATGGCGTAGATACACTGTAGCTGGCGTCACATAGCTCAGCAGCTTCACCACTAGCAGGGCGGCCGCCATCTCTCCCAATTATGCGCTCAGTAATATTCAGGGCTAATACACCATTTCTTTTTTATTACTTTGTTCATTATTTATTCCTCTGTGTTTTCAGGAGATTAAACCTTTCTCCATAAATCCAGAACGGATGTTCCCATTTATTCCGGAGGTTTTCTCGCCATAAGTGATCATCTGCTATAGACTGATTGTCTTCCTTCCACTTTGCCTTTAATGGCTCTTACCTTGGATGACAGGATGCATTTGTATTTTAAAGGGCTTTTCCCACAAATATCACTTAAGAGAGTGATCTCCGACCTGCGTCTCTCCAGCTGTTGTGAAAGTTGAGCTGGGAGTTGTAGTTACACAACAGCTGGAGAGTCACATTAGGCATATCAGTGTCATTGGCTACAACCAATTCTGTACCAGGAAGGGAGACAGGACAAAACTTTTCTCAGGCTTGTCGTGGTCCCAGTAGTCCCATGATCATAGGTAGCTCATCCCCCATACCTGTTTAGGGATAAGATGGCCATTTATTTTATGGCTCCCCTAGGGCTTAAAGGGGTTTTTCAGGCTTAAAAACTAATAAACTATCCTTAAGATAGGTCATCAATTAAAGATTAGCAGGAGTCTGACAGCAGGTCAGCTGTCTGAAGGGGTTGCAGCGTTCGGGCGAGCACATTCACTTCAATGGGACTGAGTTGCGAACAGGCCATGTGACCGATAAATTAATGACCTATCCTAAAGATAGGTCATCTTTAGAGATGAGCAGAAGTGGAATTCGATCTGAATTTCAGGAAATCTTCGATTCACCACGATTCCGGATTTCCTGATGCTTCGCCGGTAACGAGTATTTATTAAGGACCTTTGTGACATCAGACGGTCACAAGATATTCTCTAGTGATGTGATTGGGTAGGCGTGTCTTTGCTTGTTAGCAGATCCTGCTACATGAATAAAATTTGTCCGTGCTGGAGAGAGAGAGAGAGACATGACCGTGGCAGCCAAGAGATTCCACCATTTTGCCGCCCACCCCGGCTCTCTGAAGACCGGAAATAGCTGTTTATTCGTTGCAAAGTAATTCATATTGAAGCAAATTTTTTTGAAACTTCGAATCGAACTGCCGAATCGAAACTTTTGAGAAATTTGCTCATCTCTAGTCATCAATTAATAAGTTCCGGAAAACCCTTTAAATGGTCACCAAACTTTGCCTATGGTCTATGTTTTCTAGTAATTTAGTACCCCAATCTATCCAGCAGGTTAATGCCCCCTTTCCTGGTGTCCTATGGTTTTGTAATCGGGTGCCAGTATGCAACCACCGGCGCTTTGACAGGGTGTCAGCATGGCACTCATATGATCGGCACCGCTCCTCATCGCTGCTATGTCTGACCCCTCATGAAGCTGCTAACCAGACACTCTGCCCCCTGTAGGTCACCTGGCAGAGACTGACACACTCACACGAGACCTTCGCATTGCGGATCCTTCTTTACTGCAGATGATATAATAGAGCAGGACAATTCTTAGGGTGTAGATTGTAACTTGTGCAATGATCGATGCACCTCCGCTGTCACAGGGGATGTACTGCCTGTCACCACAGATTCTGGGCTCCTGCTTACCAGGTGCGCTATATCAGACATAGGTGCCCTTCCTCCTGTTGCAAGCAGATTGTACAACTCTCTCAGCTCACCTGACCTTACTAGATTTTGCGTCTTCGAAGCAACCCTACACCACCGAGCTGACAAGCCATCTCTTCATCTTGTCCCCTATAAAATGTAGGAACAGCCCTTAAAGAGGTTGTCCAGGCAAAAATAGACAACCCTTTTAACTTTTAAATCATCTGGGGTCATTGAAAAAAAATTCTAAAAATGCATACTCACCTGTCCCCGATGCTCCAGTGTCATCCTGTGCGTCCTGGTTCTTCTGCTCCAGTGGCTTCTCTCGTGTCTCTTCTGGAGTTCCGCTGAAGCCGCTGATTTGCCTCAGCGGTCACGTGACCATTGAGGCCAATGAGCGAAGGGCCTGCAATGTCACTACCTTTGACATCACGAGTCCTCTTCCTGAGGCCTGCGAAGACCGCCAATCAGCGGCTTCAGAGGAACTCTGGAAGAGACCCAGAAGAAACCACCGGAGCAGAAGAATCGGAACACATGACTGGACAACCCCTTTAAATACTGAGTAGAGATGAGCAAACTATTAATAATGAGCCAGGTTTGTTAAAAATTTTCCAAAAATTTCAGGTTCAAACATAAATTTTTGGGGGTTTGTCACCCATGAATCTTGGTTATATAGTATGCAGGGGTCCAAGGTGCAGAGAAAATGAAAAGCACTGATACTCATCTTTTCTATCCTAACCTGGGCATCCGATCTTCATTCTCAGAATCCGATCTTCACCCATGGGATCTTCCTTCTCCAATGTCAAACGTCCCCGGTCACTGCTGAGACCTATGATATGAGACCTATGATTGAGCCTCATCGCTCACATGGGATGTGCAGACGTTGGCGTCATGGTGTGGAAACACCCCACATGACTGCTAAGGCCCAATCGCATGACTCAGAGGTGACCTCGAGGAGTGTGATGTCAGAGAAGATGCCAGAAGAGGTCAGGAGAGCCTGCGGGCAATGGTCGAGGACCTGCGCCTTCTCCTAAAACTGAGCAGTAACCTATTTCTCTCTTATCTGCAGATCTTTTACCCCTGATAGGAGCAAGGTGAAGGGGGCCAAGTCCTTATTGACAGATTTTACATCTCTGTACACTTTCAATTACTGCACATTATAATGGAGCGCGGCAGTCATAATACAGCACTTTACCTAGTTTAAGGCATGAAATGAAAGCCATTAGCTCTTCTCTTGTGTAAGACAACAGCCACTCCAGCACTTGTGAACCGAGAGCAAGGCAGGTGGTTTGGACTCCGCAACCAGAAATGAACGCACATGCGGTAGTTCAAGAAAAAAAATATATATTTACTATAAGTTAATAAAGGCTAGTTAAAGGTAAAATGACAGGGCTAAAGACAAGCAAAATATACAATATAGCATGAACAATTTCAAGGCAAATTCTGCAATGGTTTCTACTTTTACTCTGTCCACTTCTGCAGTATGGACACTGAATGAACAATATACTCAAAACTATCCCTAACTGACCCTGACATCACATTTGGGTGCACCCCCTTTTCCCCAGTGGTCCAGGTGGACCGCTTACAGTCCGTAGAAGCGCGCGGTGGGGCCCAAAGTCGGTCCTTTCTTTTATAGTGAAGCGTCCTCTCCTCACGGTTATCAGGATCTTGGGAGAAATGAAGTCCTCTTTAACAGGGGAAACCAACTGAATGCAATGTAATCCAACAGCAGATTCCACTCAGCACACTGACAGTCCTGCCGAATCCATACACTGAGCTGGGATGTAAGCCGGGATTTAGCAGGTGCCGTCCAGTACATCAACAGCACTGCGAGTCTCTATCTGTGGTATCCATATACACAGTCACAATGTCAGTCTCACTGATCAGCCACTGAGCACAGTTCCTTTCACGTGGACTCACTAGTCCTGTTGTCTCTTTACACTCTGTTTGTCTCTGGACCAAGATACAGCTTAGCTGTACAGAAAAATCTCCACACCAGTTCAATACAACACTTGCCAAGATGGCTGCTGCTCTCTGTCTCGTCACTTCCTGCTTCTCTGCTCACACTCTGTCTGCAGAACAGGCAGGCTGACATAAAAGGGGGGGGTCTCACTCCAGCATCATGTCACAATTACAATGGCTGCTGTCTTAAAGGAACAGAATCACAGAAATACATTCAACATTAACAGTTTATACAGACAAATGAAGCTTAAGACAACATTGGCTGTCTCTTACATATTTACGACTGCCATCGAGTGAGCTCTCATAATGAGGATTGACTCTTCCTAATTATATCACTTTAGCCAATATCCTCTTTTGCCCTGTGTTGGTGTCACAGATGGATTGTGGGGTGAGGCGGGCGGCAGGGACACTGATGGAGCACTTTACACATCATTAGTTTATTTTCGGAGCCTGTATCCTTTCCTCTCTTGCACCTTCGGTTTCCCCTAATTGTCAATGCTACGGCTGCAGCATGAAAAAAATGTGACAGTGGATTTGCCGGGATCCTGCCTATATCCCCATCCTGTCGCCATCATTTCCTCTGAGCAAGCCAAGGACACCCAAAGATTAAAATGAAGGGGGGTCGATGATTATTGCAACGGTTTATGTTGTTTATCTCATTCCATGGAATTGGCGTTAATGTTAGGATATGTGACGATGATGACATCACCGCAGCTATAACATTGTTCCTAGTCTTCAAGGATATTCCCTGCATTTGTTTCAGGTAGAAATCTACATGGTCATTGTATACTGGAGATCTAGGCTGTGTCAGTGTCTTAAGAAATATTACTCCTTAAAATATCAGTTCTTGGGTTCTCATATGGGGTTCTCACCCAGCTTTTATATACTTCTGGGTCTATACTTCTGATGTGTCGGTGACGTATTGCTACATAAGTAGGCAGTGAGTACTCCAAGAAAGATGGATGACAACCACATCCGCACTGTAGTGGCGACCATCTTGGCATCTTGGCCAGCTCTCCTAAAATCAGATATAATCGAAGGGGTTGTCTAAAGAATCAATTTCTAAATTCTCTTCTAAGGTACATGACCTCTAAACATGGAGAGCTGTCACAAGAATTGGTTCTTGATTTGTTCATACTTCGGAGCACTGATGTGCCATGCACCCTTTTAGCCAAGCCCAGCCTCTTTTTGGGGCATTGCACACCCCCATTTTGACTCATGTCATTGATTTGAAATGCACCGGTCACCCCTTTGTCATATAAAGGGCCCATGTCATGTATGATATGACCTACAGCCTGGCATATAGTAGTAGTATTCTTCCAGGCTCGTAGATTTGCCCTCTCCTCCAGTAGATCGGGGGGTTATCCCTTCTGGACGTTTCGGGAGATCTGGCAAGATTGGCTTTGGTGGACCCTCTCCGTCCATGTATTCCTACATGTAGCAGCCACAGAGTAGCTGGTGGCAAGTGTCCTTGATATAATGGTGTGTTCTTACTAGGCAGGGGTCCTTTGGGGCCGCTTAGGCACCGCTCTGGGTACAGCTTCTGTACACCTCTGTGATGCCTCTGTTGTTCATACAGGCCCATTGGCATATCTTATCCGCAGGGGTCATCGGTGTCAGACCCCCATGGATCACCCCCATATTGATTTCCTGTCCAGGTCTATAATTAACCACCTACTTGCCAACTCTCCCAAAACATCCAGGAGACTTCTGAAAGGAGGGGTGACCTCCCGACTCCCAGAAAAGTGGACACGTCTACCTGGTTTGGCCTAGCAGTAATTTTATATGGAACTGTGTCACTTTATGTGCCGAACACATCCCCAAAAAGGGGCATGGCCTGTACATAATGGGGCAGGTTTATTAAGCTGTCTAAAAGCAAAACTGTCTTATTTGCCCATAGCAACCAATCACAGCACATAGCAACCAATCATAATGCAGCTTACATTTTCTCAGGAGCAGAATGCAAAAGGAAAACTGTGCTGTGATTGGTTGCTATGGGCAGTGATTGGTTGCCATGGGCTGTGATTGGTTGCTAAGGGCTGTGATTGGTTGCTAAGGGCTGTGATTGGTTGCTATGGGCTGTGATTGGCTGCTGTGGGCAACTAAGACCATTTTGCTTTCAGACAGTTTTAATAAATCTGCCCCAAAGTGTCTACTTTAAGTACAATTAACAATCAGAAAGTCTCTGTAAAACTTTGTACCCCCTCGGCCCATAGTCACCCCCTCGGCCCATAGTCATCAACAATCCAATATTTGACAGGATTGTCCCTATTTTTCAGTAACAATCCCAGGAAATTTGTCCTGTTCTGGCCCAAAAGGGGGCGTTCCCATGGGTGCGACGGGGATGGGGTTGCAGTCCCAAGGTGGGTCACAAGTGCCCTAATTTTACCAACTAGAATTTTATATATATGCCTACCTTGTCCCGACCATTGCATGCTCTTTATAGTTTCATGTTCTCTATGGGCCCCCCTGAGGCTAGTGGGCCCTGATGTGACTACATTATCTATCTGCCCTATAGCCGCACCTTTGTGCATGGACCTTACTTTCTTGAAGAAAATCTTGCCTCGTTGCCCATAGCAACCCATCACAGGGTAGTGTTCAATGGCTCTGGAAAATGGAGGCTGCTCAGTGACTGGTAAGGCCTGTCCTGATAGATGAGGCCTATTGTATTTGGACATAGTATCTGAGCAGATATTTCTGCAACTAAATAGCCGGTGTCTGCCGGGAATGTTGTACGAGTATACAGAGACATACAATACAGTACACAGCAGAGCCGCTATTCACATTATACATCACTCTCCAATAAACCTTTCTCCTGCTTACAGAGTAGATTGATAGATTGGCATTAAACAAACAGGCTGAGGAGCGGAGGCCGCGGCAAGCCTGCAGAATAACCCGCCATATCCCTGTGTACTTAACAAGAGGCTCTGGATATGTCTATGTATTTACTTTCTTGCTCTCATTCACACTGTCTTTCTGTCTTTTCAGCCTTAAAATGAATCATCTTTCAAGGATACAGATCATGGCGCGTATTTGGCATTTTGCATTGTGGGAACCAGACAAGATTACTATTTCAGACAGTGTCATAGGAAATATTCTTATTTGCAGCATTTTCAGTTTCAGTTGATTTTCACTAGACTGTATTGGTTGGTCTGAACCCTCCTGCAACTTTTTCTGAATACACTAAGGTATCTGTGTGGCATTTCCTAGTACACTGTATTATCCTTATCGGTATAAGCACCTTGCAATTCTTTCTAAACTCACTTTTGGGTGTGTAAAGCATCTGGCACTGCAATATATTTCACTTACGGTATCAATATAAACACTCTTGCAACTTTTTCTAAATGCACTAAGGTATTTATACTACATTTGGAAGTCCAATGTATCAATATAAGCTCTCCTACATTTTTTTTTTTCTAAATACACTCAGTTGTGTGTTTGAGAGTGCAATCTATTATGTTTATCTGTATAAACCCTCCTGCAACTTTTTATAAATGCACTATATAGGGATTACATTTGGGGGGCAGTCCAGTGTATCATCCATATCAATATAAACCCTCTGCAACTTTTTCTAAATAAACTAAGGTATTTGTATTAAATTTGGCAGTCCAATGTATAATCCATATCTATGTAAACTCTCCTGTACTTCTTTTATAAATAAAATAAGACATTTGTATTGCATTTTGTAGTTCAAAGTATTTTCCTTATTGATATAAACCCTCCTGCAACTTTTTATAAATACACTACACAGTGTATTTGGCATTTCACTAATTTCACTCCCACTAATTTTATCAATTCACTAACGTATTTGTATAGTATTTGTCAATAGTGCAATGTATTATTCTTATTAGTATAAACCCTCCTGCAACTTTTTTTAACTACTCTACGGCTAGGTTCACATCTGTGCACGGGTCTCCGTTATTTGGGTCTGCTGGGGGACCTGAATGACTGAGAGCTGGACTGCTAAAACAGCGGTTACCCACAGACCCCATAGACTATAATGGAGTCTGCTGTGTGTCCATAGGGTGTCCTCTGTTTTTATACTGAAACCAGCGGAGAGAAAAGCCCTTATTATCCTTATCTGTGTAAACCTTCCTGCAACTTTAACTAAATACACTAAGTTGTTTTCATGGCATTTTGCAGCCCAATGTATTATCCGTGTTGGTATAAACTCTTCTGCAACTTTACCTAAATACATAAAGGCATGTGAGTGGCTTTTGACAGTGCAGTGTATATTGTATAAACCCTCCTGCAACTTTTTGTAACGCACTAGTAATTGTCTGGCTGTATGTGGTTCACATTTCTTGCTTATATGAGGCTGGGGGAGGTATTGGAGCCTGAATGTGAATGCTATGTGTCTTATCTCTATTAGTTTCAGCACCTCTCTGGATCCAAGGCAGATAGTGAAAATGAAAATACCGCACTCTGATTTTCCACCAACCTTTCATCTTATATGTCACGGCTGTATGGGCCGTGTGCTATTTATATGTTTTTCCATACAGCTGAATCTATAAGCCATCCGTGTACATTGATTCGAGTGAGCCATACAGTGAGTGAATAGCGTAGATAAAGATTAATGTATGTAAGTCGTCCATAGAGTAAGCTGTCCAAGCAGATCGGTCAATACTGAGTGCAGCACAGAATAGAGGGGGAGACAGTGAAAGCAGACATAGGTGGTATGTAAGATTTCACCAGAATTTTCATCTGAAAATCCAGTCTGAGAAAGCCTGTGAGTCCTGCTCCCCCCCCACACTCATAGAGAAAGCCTGTGAGTCCTGCTCCCCCCACTCACTCATAGAGAAAGCCTGTGAGTCCTGCTCCCTCCCACTCATAGAGAAAGCCTGTGAGTCCTGCTCCCCCCACTCACTCATAGAGAAAGCCTGTGAGTCCTGCTCCCCCCCACTCATAGAGAAAGCCTGTGAGTCCTGCTACCGCCACCATTCATATAGTAACCCTGTGAGTCCTGCTCCCCCCCACCTACTCATAGAGATAGCCTGTGAGTCCTGCTTCCCCCACTCACTCATAGAGAAAGCCTGTGAGTCCTGCTCCCCCCACCTACTCATAGAGATAGCCTGTGAGTCCTGCTTCCCCCACTCACTCATAGAGAAAGCCTGTGAGTCCTGCTCCCCCCACTCATAGAGAAAGCCTGTGAGTCCTGCTTCCCCCACTCACTCATAGAGAAAGCCTGTGAGTCCTGCTCCCCCCACTCATAGAGAAAGCCTGTGAGTCCTGCTCCCCCCACTCACTCATAGAGAAAGCCTGTGAGTCCTGCTCCCCCCACCACTCATAGAGAAAGCCTGTGAGTCCTGCTCCCCCCACTCACTCATAGAGAAAGCCTGTGAGTCCTGCTCCCCCCACCACTCATAGAGAAAGCCTGTGAGTCCTGCTACCGCCACCATTCATATAATAAAGCCTGTGAGTCCTGCTCCCCCCACCTACTCATAGAGATAGCCTGTGAGTCCTGCTTCCCCCACTCACTCATAGAGAAAGCCTGTGAGTCCTGCTCCCCCCACTCATAGAGAAAGCCTGTGAGTCCTGCTCCCCCCACTCACTCATAGAGAAAGCCTGTGAGTCCTGCTCCCTCCCACTCATAGAGAAAGCCTGTGAGTCCTGCTACCGCCACCATTCATATATAAAGCCTGTGAGTCCTGCTCCCCCCCACCTACTCATAGAGATAGCCTGTGAGTCCTGCTCCCCCCACCTACTCATAGAGATAGCCTGTGAGTCCTGCTTCCCCCACTCACTCATAGAGAAAGCCTGTGAGTCCTGCTCCCCCCCACTCATAGAGAAAGCCTGTGAGTCCTGCTCCCCCCACTCACTCATAGAGAAATCCTGTGAGTCCTGCTCCCCCCACCACTCATAGAGAAAGCCTGTGAGTCCTGCTACCGCCACCATTCATATATAAAGCCTGTGAGTACTGCTCCCCCCCACCTACTCATAGAGATAGCCTGTGAGTCCTGCTTCCCCCACTCACTCATAGAGAAAGCCTGTGAGTCCTGCTCCCCCCACTCATAGAGAAAGCCTGTGAGTCCTGCTCCCCCCACTCACTCATAGAGAAAGCCTGTGAGTCCTGCTACCGCCACCACTCATAGAGAAAGCCTGTGAGTCCTGCTACCGCCACCATTCATATATAAAGCCTGTGAGTCCTGCTCCCCTCACCACTCATAGAGAAAGCCTGTGAGTCCTGCTACCGCCACCATTCATATATAAAGCCTGTGAGTCCTGCTCCCCCCACCTACTCATAGAGATAGCCTGTGAGTCCTGCTTCCCCCACTCACTCATAGAGAAAGCCTGTGAGTCCTGCTCCCCCCACCTACTCATAGAGATAGCCTGTGAGTCCTGCTTCCCCCACTCACTCATAGAGAAAGCCTGTGAGTCCTGCTCCCCCCACCACTCATAGAGAAAGCCTGTGAGTCCTGCTCCCCCCACTCACTCATAGAGAAAGCCTGTGAGTCCTGCTCCCCCCACCACTCATAGAGAAAGCCTGTGAGTCCTGCTACCGCCACCATTCATATATAAAGCCTGTGAGTCCTGCTCCCCCCACCTACTCATAGAGATAGCCTGTGAGTCCTGCTTTTCCCACTCACTCATAGAGAAAGCCTGTGAGTCCTGCTCCCCCCACCACTCATAGAGAAAGCCTGTGAGTCCTGCTCCCCCCCACTCATAGAGAAAGCCTGTGAGTCCTGCTACCGCCACCATTCATATATAAAGCCTGTGAGTCCTGCTCCCCCCCACCTACTCATAGAGATAGCCTGTGAGTCCTGCTCCCCCCCACTCATAGAGAAAGCCTGTGAGTCCTGCTCCCCCCACTCACTCATAGAGAAAGCCTGTGAGTCCTGCTACCGCCACCACTCATAGAGAAAGCCTGTGAGTCCTGCTACCACCACCATTCATATATAAAGCCTGTGAGTCCTGCTCCCCCCACTCACTCATAGAGAAAGCCTGTGAGTCCTGCTACCGCCACCATTCATATATAAAGCCTGTGAGTCCTGCTCCCCCCACCACTCATAGAGAAAGCCTGTGAGTCCTGCTCCCCCCACTCACTCATAGAGAAAGCCTGTGAGTCCTGCTCCCCCCACCACTCATAGAGAAAGCCTGTGAGTCCTGCTACCGCCACCTACTCATAGAGATAGCCTGTGAGTCCTGCTTCCCCCACTCACTCATAGAGAAAGCCTGTGAGTCCTGCTTCCCCCACTCACTCATAGAGAAAGCCTGTGAGTCCTGCTCCCCCCACTCACTCATAGAGAAAGCCTGTGAGTCCTGCTCCCCCCACCACTCATAGAGATAGCCTGTGAGTCCTGCTCCCCCCACCTACTCATAGAGATAGCCTGTGAGTCCTGCTTCCCCCACTCACTCATAGAGAAAGCCTGTGAGTCCTGCTCCCCCCACTCATAGAGAAAGCCTGTGAGTCCTGCTCCCCCCACTCACTCATAGAGAAAGCCTGTGAGTCCTGCTCCCTCCCACTCATAGAGAAAGCCTGTGAGTCCTGCTACCGCCACCATTCATATATAAAGCCTGTGAGTCCTGCTCCCCCCCACCTACTCATAGAGATAGCCTGTGAGTCCTGCTCCCCCCACCTACTCATAGAGATAGCCTGTGAGTCCTGCTTCCCCCACTCACTCATAGAGAAAGCCTGTGAGTCCTGCTCCCCCCCCACTCATAGAGAAAGCCTGTGAGTCCTGCTCCCCCCACTCACTCATAGAGAAAGCCTGTGAGTCCTGCTCCCCCCACCACTCATAGAGAAAGCCTGTGAGTCCTGCTACCGCCACCATTCATATATAAAGCCTGTGAGTACTGCTCCCCCCCACCTACTCATAGAGATAGCCTGTGAGTCCTGCTTCCCCCACTCACTCATAGAGAAAGCGTGTGAGTCCTGCTCCCCCCACACTCATAGAGAAAGCCTGTGAGTCCTGCTCCCCCCACTCACTCATAGAGAAAGCCTGTGAGTCCTGCTACCGCCACCACTCATAGAGAAAGCCTGTGAGTCCTGCTACCGCCACCATTCATATATAAAGCCTGTGAGTCCTGCTCCCCCCCACCTACTCATAGAGATAGCCTGTGAGTCCTGCTTTTCCCACTCACTCATAGAGAAAGCCTGTGAGTCCTGCTCCCCCCACCACTCATAGAGAAAGCCTGTGAGTCCTGCTACCGCCACCATTCATATATAAAGCCTGTGAGTCCTGCTCCCCCCACCACTCATAGAGAAAGCCTGTGAGTCCTGCTACCGCCACCATTCATATATAAAGCCTGTGAGTCCTGCTCCCCCCACCTACTCATAGAGATAGCCTGTGAGTCCTGCTTCCCCCACTCACTCATAGAGAAAGCCTGTGAGTCCTGCTCCCCCCCACTCATATATAAAGCCTGTGAGTCCTGCTCCCCCCCACCTACTCATAGAGATAGCCTGTGAGTCCTGCTCCCCCCCACTCATAGAGAAAGCCTGTGAGTCCTGCTCCCCCCACCACTCATAGAGAAAGCCTGTGAGTCCTGCTCCCCCCACTCATAGAGAAAGCCTGTGAGTCCTGCTCCCCCCCACTCATAGAGAAAGCCTGTGAGTCCTGCTCCCCCCACTCACTCATAGAGAAAGCCTGTGAGTCCTGCTACCGCCACCATTCATATATAAAGCCTGCGAGTCTTTTTTTCTATGGGTTTGTCAGGGTCAGAGTTATCAGTGATGGTCAGTTTAATGGATACGCAATGTCCTCTGAGGATCAGTTTTTTGGTAATTGCAGGTTTTGCTGCAGATTTGACCCTTTGTGATGTCTTATTGGGAATGATAAGGGCTTAGACTTTCACCAATCAATATCTCATCACCCATCCCATTGATGGGACATATCAACAATTGCACAATAACAGTTGTGTATACAGACACGGAGCGCATAGAGCAATCTGCGATACCGTAATCCCACAAAGACAGAATGTACTGTGGTATAGATGACGGCAAGCTATAATATTAGGAAACCAGAGGAAGGAAGATAAACCCAAATACTACACAATTGTCTCTTCTAGGGGAGATAATACTTTCTAGGCTGAGACCTGCATGTTTAATGACTGCTCCAAGATGAGTCACTTTCTGAAGAAAGTCACAAGAATACAAATATATCTGCAGGATAGTGAGCACTTCCCGGCCTCAAGTGAGAGTAACAGATAGCAAGGGGTCTGAATGACCGAAATCAATGCAGACAATCACGGCAGTGTCCATGGGTAACCTGAAATGCCTGCCATGCTGGTCTTCACTGACGTTCAGCTAAAAAGATGAGAGAAAGTAGCTTTGAGACTTAAGTCTTGCACTTTCATAGTACTGCTAAACCTAAAGAAGACCCAATCTGAAAGTTTTATAAAAGTCTTCTCGGTGACCTTTAAAAATGTGAAAACTGCTTCTTAATATCTCACTTCTAGACTGAGATATCTTCATTTGCAGGTATAGGCCCAAAACCTGAGTATGCACTACTGAGAGATTCTGATAACATTTTCCCTTCTGATTTCTATCAAGTGTAATATTGTCATGGGACTTTATGTATATTGCTTAAGTCTTTATGATGACATTGTACCTGAAAGAAATCAGAAGATATGTTGTCCTCTCTCAGTAGTGCAGCCTCAGGCTTTGGATCTGTAACTACAAGTGATTATATCTCAGCATAGAAATAAGGTATCAAAAAATGGTTTTCACATTTGCAATGTACGTTAAGGGTCTTTTTTATCTCCACAGTTAGATCTTATTCAAGGTATGATCAGAGGATGAAGACAATTTTGGTTGAATCTACCACTAACCAAATCTCTACAAGCCGGGGCATAGCTATAGGGGGGGTGCAGCGGTGGGAGACGCTAAAATGTGAATATCCACATTGAATCAATTGATTTTAATACAACTGCGTTTATCACGTTCATGTGAATGGAGCCATAGTATGAAGAAGAGGTAGGAGAGCTGGGACTATGCTAGTTCTAGGAAGCCTGGGTGACTAAGTGACAAAATTATTGCTACATAGATGCCAAAAATGGCTGCCGTTACTGTTTGAGATGATGTCCCCACTAATTTTGGGGTCACAATTGAACAATTTGCCCTTACACTAGACTACACTAGATACATATATACCGTGTTATAGACACTTGAGGAGAATTGATCTTGGCGTTGACCATCCATGACGCGTTTCATGTGCTGATGCAGATCTATGTTCTCTTCTTCTCTCGCACTTTCCATTTAATGAGCTTCGGAGGACGGCCATTAGTGTTGTGGGCGCTGTGGGGGCTAACAGGACGGCACATTTTATGTGTACAAATGGATCATAATGCCATGGAAACCAATCAGAATATCTGATAATTGTAGGGAAACAGCTCACGTGTGCACCAAGTATTACATAAGTGCAACACCATTACCTTCCTATATGGGGAACCTGGGTAAACACCAATATGGCTGCCATTATACCTTCCACAGAGCTGAAAAACAAAAATCCCTGCAGCCACCGTTGAAGCTTAACACCCAGCTTTCCTAGTGTCCTGATTAGCAGTTCTGCTTACCTATAGATCGATATGTTTTTACATTAGATAGGCAGGTTTAACATATGAGATGTGGAGATAGCTGGGTGGCTGACAACTTCCTCGGGTGATCCAATGATGTCCGTATTGATAGACATTCAGCTTTCTCGGAAACTTTTATAATTAAAGGAGTTTTCTAGGATTATGATATTGATGACCTGCCTTTAGGATACGTCATCCATATCACATCAGAGGGGCTCCGACACCTGGTATCCTTGAGACATATTCACATAAGTCCTGCAACTGCTTCACTGCTTACCAAGCCCAGAGCCGTACATCTAGAGCAGTGAAGGAATTTATAGTAACATCACTGGTGATCTAGGACAGTGAAGGGGTTAATAGTAACATCACTGGTGATCTAGGACAGTGAAAGGGTTAATGATAACATCCCTGGTGATGTAGGGATTTTTAGTAACATCCATGGTGATCTATAGCAGTGAAGGAGTTAATAATAACATCCCTAGTGATGTAGGATAGTAAAGGGGTTAATGATAACATTGCTGAAGATCTAAGGCAGTGAATGGGTTTTTAGTGACATCCATGGTGATCTAGAGCAGTGAAGGGTTTAAGGGTAACATCCCTGATGATCTAGGTTAGTGAAGGGGTTAATAGTAACATCCCTGGTGGTCTGGGGCTGTGAAGGGGTTAATAGTAACATCCTTGGTGGGCTGTGGCAGTGAAGGGGTTAACAGTTACATTCCTGTTGATGTATGGCAGTGAAGGAGTTAATGATAACATCCCTGGTGATCTAGGGCAGTGAAGGGGTTAATGATAACATCCCTGGTGACTTAAGGCAGTGAATGGGTTGATAATGACATCTCTGGTAATGTAGGGTAGTAAAGAGGTTTTTATTAACATCCCTGGTGGTCTAGGGCAGTGAAGGGGTTAATGATAACATCTCTGGTGATGTTGGGCAGTGAAGGGGTTTTTAGTAACATCCTTGGTGATCCATGACAGTGAAGGGTTTAATGATAATATCCCTGGTGGTCTAGGGCAGGGAAGGGGTTAATGATAACATCTGGTAGGGAAGGGATCAGTGATAACATTCCTGGTGGTCTGGGTCCTGGTTAATGAGGATTTTCCGACTGGGATGATGGGGGTCACCAACTTGTTTTAAAGCCCCCTGTGACTCCATTGGCCCCTTCTCCCTTGTGACCATTGCTCCTGTATCCCCCATTGTGGTCCCTGAGGTCAGAATACCCCTTTAATAACTTCTATGTACTGGGAATCTTCCAGATTTAATGCTCGCTACATTTGAGCTCTTTGTAGATTCTTCATTATCACGACAACTGTCAGACAATGATTCCCCAGAGACGGGAGGTGTCAGCGAGCCGCCATCTCCTCATGTAGGATCCCGCGCTCTGACAATGACGACAAGCAGAGGAATTCATTCCAGAAGCTCCTGATGTACCGAACTGAGAGGACTCACCTGAAATAAAACCTCATCCCCCAGTGTTATCTCTGGGGTATCTGGGTGTCAAACATGAGTAACGTACTGACAATTGGAAATGTCAGTCATTGTCACAGTTGAGTTATATCCCTCCCTATCACTGTTTCAGTGTCAGTCTTCACTGTTCTGTCTTTATATTCATGAAACAGGATTGCTGGTGAATATTGTAGAGGATAGATAATAATAAATAGATAGATAGATAGATAGATATGAGAGATAGATAGATATGAGGTAGATAGATAGATAGATAGATAGATAGATGATAGATAGATAGATAGATATGAGATAGATATTCACAGAATTATCATCAGTAAGTGAAGTTACTTTTACAACTGCTGTTCATGGGTCTATGGAGAATTATATGTCTTCTAGTGCTAGATTACAGGCTGGATACATTGTACTTGTAGTTCTCCAGTGCTGTATAATATGGGAACATTACCAGTCATAATAGGAGAAGATGCGGGACAAGGAGCACAGTCTGAGAACATTTGGCTGTACAGACATCACTCCTTAGGATGGAATCTAGAAGGTAAGGAAATGTGATAAATCTCTCCATGGACTCGTCATTGTGTCACTGGACACTATACAAACAAGACATCTGCTTCTCACTGTCTCTTTATGCCTTCAAGGTGCACAGCATCATACAGCTCTCCCAGGCTCCTGAATGAATCTCACCACTTATGCAGAAATATAGGTTCCAGGCATGTATTACCACAGAACTAAGCTTGGCCTTGGGTTGTTGGATTGTTCACATCGCCCCATTTGGTCTGGGGTCTGCTCTGTAACCTAGTTCCTCTGATCTGACCAGCAGCCTTGGTCTGCTTGGCAGCAATCCTGATAGTCAGCGGGAAGGGAGACTCCCTCACCTCCCATGCTTGTTTGACTACTTACAAAAGCTGTAGTGGCCTCTACTCTGCATCTTTTTCTTAGTGTAGCCATGGTAGAGGGATAAGCGCCACCAGTTTATCTCACTGCCTTATTATTGAAGAAGTAGTCAGGATTGCCATTCAGGACACTAGGAAAGATGGGTGACAACCTCTTAAAGGGAGCTATATTGGAGGCCATATTGTTTGTACCCAGCTTTTCCGACACAGATATGAAAAATAGAATCTCAGCAGTATCGTGTTAACATAGAGGAAGCAGAAATCTAGAGCAATGGGGAAAGTGTAAGATTTTGAGCTAGCGGGAAGCAGCTCCGGTCTCTTGTGAGCAAACATCAAATGTTGCCAAGTTGAAAGCGATGCAGCAGCAAATGCTGAGAACCTCATTTGCAACTTAAAGGGCACCAAAAGTAACCCCTTAAGGACTAATATTGGCCTTCAGGCTGGAGAGCCTGATATGGATACAAAATCACCCAGCTTTACAATATCTAGACATATCTGATATTCTAGTCTCCCCCTCCAAGGACGCCGCAGCAGCCATTCCACTGAGCCAGCCATGCTGCCTTATTTCCTGCCGCAGCCTCATTGGTTTATATCCATCTCTGATGTCTTTTCCCTGATTCTGCAGAGCTATAATTATGCACATAGGGACAAGAATACAATGCACCCATCGCTCCTTGTCAGTGACTACCGTCAAAAAAAAAAGCCAAGTTTATTTGGTGACATTTAAAGTCCCGGCATACAAATGAGTCTCACCCACCTGAAGACCCCGGCCTGCTAATAAGACTATAAAGGTCACTGTCAAGTTATGTATTTGCTGCCTGGGATGCTAATGCGGAGTAGACATTGCTCTTGCCCCATTGTTTTTATTGTTTTTCATCTAGGAGTGAGATGATACACTGTACGGTAGGGTATACATAGAGTATATATAGGTACCAGGCGGCACACTCAGTCATTGCAGAATGGTTGCATGCTCAAAAAATGGGACTGAGCACTCTCCCAGAGAGATATCTAATAGAAGAAGTAAAAGAACAGCACAAAACAAAAAAATATACTTGTAGTGTATTTTATTGTGGTACATCATATCCAAAAATCAACCCTTTAAAGAGGACCTTTCCCAACCTCCACCAACTCCAGCTCTTTGCATCCTTTAATAGGCACCGCTCCACCGATTCTGGCGAAGTTGGAATTTTTTCTCTAGCCCTCACCGTTCCTGAGCAATCAGTGCTGTTAGTTTCACACAATTATGCTCTCTATTGTGAGGTGGGCGGTCCTAGGCTGAAGAAGGTAGTCTGGGACACGCCCACCTGACAGCAGAGGGAATAATTGTGCGGAACTACATCAATGATTACTTATGAACGGTGGGGGCTAGAGAAAAAAATTCCAACTGTGCCAGAAACAACAGAGAGGTGCCTTGTGAAGGGTGTAAAGAGCTGCAGTTGGTGGAGGTGGTGAAAGGTCCTCTTTAAAGTGAATATTTTTGTTCATCCATATATATGCATACCTACACTGGTGACAACCAGTAATGGCCAGATGGGTTGTCACCCAGTATTTCCGATCCCCTGTCTCATAAGGCTTTTTCTGTTTAAATGTCAGTCTATACTGTAGCTCTAGCATTCTATTCATGAACCAGGAAGCTCAGTTTGAACACTGCTCTAGGTTCTGCCTAGATGGAGCATGTGCTTATGCAGCTGCAGTCACTGTCCTGGGGACTCTTAGTTGAGATTTTCTGCTCAGCCCCATCTGTCCCCGCCCTGATCCGACACTACGTGTTCCCATGGATACATTGTAGTCTGTTTATAAACTGACAGTATCTTCATCATCCTCGCTGATCACAGGCTAGTGATATGGTCTATAGAACAAGTAACTGCGCAGAATACCCCGGAGACTCCGTCAGAGGATTTGCAGCTTGTTCAGTCCCCGTTTTAATTAATCTGAGCTGAATGTTTATCCAGAGGATATTTCCATGATATTCCGGCATTATCAGATTATGGTGAATATGATGCAGCTTCCAGAAGATTAGGCTTTATGCTGCAGGAGGGGGGAAAGGGGGGTGATAAAGCGTCAGTCAAAGCTCGCATGGCATTGTAATGGGGGAGATGCAGCCTACTCATAATAATGGGTGATTATATACGGGATGTGATAGAAAAGTGAGTCAGGAAGGAATAAATTATCACATGAGCCGAGAACATTTACCGAGAATTTACCCAAGTGTGCAAATTATTGGGCAATACGGTGTGATGTGTTTGTCAAAGGGAAAAGTTTGTTCACTGCTTTCTGGGGTGTGCATACCATATTAACTCCACTCCATTCTATCTGACTATCTATCTAATCTATCCCATATCTATCTATCTATCTATCTATCTATCTATCTATCTATCTATCTATCTCATATCTATCTATCTATCTATCTAGAGAAAGGTCTAATTTGTAATGGATCAAAACATTGCATATGGAATAAATAATTTTTTTTAAAGTTTTTAGAACATTTAGAGTGCTGGCTATCCATTATTTATCTAGAGCTATCTATCATCTATCTATCTAAATAACTTCAAGAACACACGAGCAGCACTCCAAAAATGGTGAAAAAATGGAAATTTGAGAAAGGTTCTATAGGATCTGCAACATTGCCTTTGGGGGCTAATAAAGTCCTTCCATTTTTCTTGGAGTTACTTTGCACACTTTTTTGCACAAGTTTACCCATTGGTGTTGCTCTCTTGTGGACTCTATCTATCTATCTATCTATCTATCTATCTAATTATCTTGTATCTATCTATTTATCTTCTTTTTATCTATCTATCTATCTATCTATCTATCTATCTATCTATCTGTCTCATATCTATCTCTTTATTTATCTATCCATCTATCTGTCTATCGAGGAAACAAAAAGAAATAAGGACCACCAAGTACTTAATCCTGTCACGGCTAACAGGTACAAATCCTCAGGGATCTGGCATCTGGTCCCAAATAGACAAATAGAAAAATGGATAGCATGGAATAAACGCACTATAACGTTTTGCATATATTTGGAGTGCTATCCATTTTTTCTATCTATCTATCTATCTATCTTTGTAAAAAAAGCAATTGTAGCAGCACCATCAAATCAGGGCATCTTCCCATAAATTGCATGGCAGAAACCCCTCTCCAGCCAAAAGGGCCCCCAACAGAAAAAAACAATCCAATCTGCCAGCAATGTGTAGATGGAAAATGTCCTTGAATTGGAAAAGCAGTATACACAGTGTACTGCTTTTCCAATAAAAAGACATTTTCCATCTACACGTTGCTGGCAGATAGGATTGTTTTATTTTTTTTATCTATCAATCTATCTCATATCTATCTATCTATCTATCTATCTATCTATCTATCTATCTATCTATCTATCTATCTATATCATATCTACCTACTGTACCTATCTACAAATCCAAAATTAGGGACTCCAGCGGTTTCAGAGTAACAAATGAATTTATTCACCCAACAGTGCAATGTGTCAGTCCATCCCCATGGAGCCTTCCTCAAGTGACGTGTATCATACAATGTACAAGTATATGTAGTGTCTATAGTGAATACATCAATTATATCATTAATGAACCATCATAGTAATTCCATCAAATCTGAATATATAAAATGCTAATTTATATTTAATGCAATTACTCTGACGATTCATTATGTAATTGATGTATTCACTATAGATACTACTTATACTTGCACATTGTATGATACACGTTACTGGAGGAAGGTTCCATGGAGACGGACGGAAACATTGCACTGTTGGGTGAATAAATTCATTGGTTACTCTGGAACCGCTGGAGTGCTGTCTCTAATTTTGGATTTGTATAGGAGGATTTTTGTGCACCCATAGTGCTGCTGGTACCTTAGCTAGCTATCTATCTATCTATCTATCTATCTATCTATCTATCTATCCATCCATCCATAGAATTATCTCTATGTCTCTCATATGTAGTAAGCTGGTGCTGTTAATCTCTGTAGAAAACAAAGAATTGGATTGTTGATAGTGACACAAGGTTTTCATGGGTCAGATCCCAGGACATGCTTGGAGTTGTAGTCTCCCTACAGCTGGAGGTCCGCAGGCTGGGGACCATTGGTCTGGACACTATACTGTATACTACGGTCAGCTGTATCAGGTCTGGCTCTCTACATGATTCAATTCACTGACAACAATCGCAAAACATTGCGAATTGAATATAATAGAATATAAAATAGAATAGAATAGAAAATCTCGGAGCTTTATATGTCCTCACGTGAGAAGTTGCTGGGACTTCTGGTCCATCTGACAACCAGCAGTTCACACATATCAGTCAGGCCACTGGTCAGGTGTTTTTTTCTCTGTTGCTGTTTAGTGGCGATCAATAACTTCTGTGTAGATTGAAGATGGAGCAGCCTCATCAATACGCCCTCAGGCGCCAAATCACCACTCGATATCCGTGCTGCATTAAGATTACAGAGATAGGGCAAATAACTCCTTCACTGCCAACCCAGCCTGTGCTGGATTAACAAAGAATCAGTCCCTCATTGACTTCATAGAGGAAATTCTGCAATTCTGAAAACCTCAGGCTACTGGAACCTTTAGGAGAACTAGATTTAGAGCCCTAAACCTAACACTACTATGGGGCTGGTGCTATGGTGACTAACATGAATTTGGTGCTGTGACTAATAGTATGAAGATGGCACTTTTAGCACTGTAATGATTCTGGAGCTGTGGTCAGTACGATCAGGGTAATAACTACTATAAGGATAGAACTATTAGCACTGTAATGATCCTGGAGCTGTGGTCAGTACGATCAGGGTAATAACTACTATAAGGATAGAACTATTAGCACTGTAATGATCCTGGAGCTGTGGTCAGTACGATCAGGGTAATAACTACTATAAGGATAGAACTATTAGCACTGTAATGATCCTGGAGCTGTGGTCAGTACGATCAGGGTAATAACTACTATATGGATAGAACTATTAGCACTGTAATGATCCTGGAGCTGTGGTCAGCACGATCAGGGTGTTAACTACTATAAGGATAGAGCTATTAGCACTGTAATGATCCTGGAGCTGTGGTCAGTACGATCAGGGTAGTAACTACTATAAGGATAGAACTATTAGCACTGTAATGATCCTGGAGCTGTGGTCAGTACGATCAGGGTAGTAACTACTATAAGGATAGAACTATTAGCACTGTAATGATCCTGGAGCTGTGGTCAGTACGATCAGGGTAGTAACTACTATATGGATAGAACTATTAGCACTGTAATGATCCTGGAGCTGTGGTCAGTACGATCAGGGTAGTAACTACTATATGGATAGAACTATTAGCACTGTAATGATCCTGGAGCTGTGGTCAGCACGATCAGGGTGGTAACTACTATAAGGATAGAGCTATTAACTCTTTAATGAGTGTGGAGCTGTTGGCAGTATCATCAGGGGGTAAATACTATAAAGATGGTGCTATGGGGACTAACATGAAATTGGTGCTGTGACTTATAGTATGAAGATGGCACTTTTAGCACTATAATGCTGGAGGTGTAGTCAGTATGATCAGGGTGGTAACTACTATAAGAATAGAACTATTAGTTTGTAATGATCCTAGAGCTGTCGCCAGTGCGATCAGAGTGGTAACTACTATGAGGATGGCACTATTAGCACTTTAATGATCCTGGAGCTGTGGTCAGTATGATCAGGATGGTAACTACTATGAGGGTAGCACTATAAACCTTGACAATGTAGCTGGCACTGTGAGGCACTACAATGAGGCTAGCACTCTTGTAACTACTGTATGAGGCTGTCACTATGAGGCACTACGGTGAATCTAACATGACTACTGTGATGCAGACACTATGAGGCACTATAGTGAGTTTTGCACCACTACGAAGAGATTAGTGTTGCTGTGACTTGGAGGTTGGCACTATGAGACATTACAATGAGTCTCACGCCATTAATATTTGACTGGCACTATAAAGCACTCCAGTGAATCTGGCGCTACTACTATGAGGCTGGCATTACGTGACACTACAGTGAGTCTTGCACCAATACTATGAGGCTGATACTATAAGGCACTACAGTGAGGTTAGCACTCATGTGACTACTTGGAGGTTGGCACTATGAAGCACTACAATCAGGCTGACATTGTGGTAACTACTGCACTATGCGACTGGCACCATAAGGCACTAGAGTAAATCTGGCACCACCACTATGAGGCTAGTATTATGAGGCACTACAATGAGTCTTGCACCACTGTTAGGCTGATACTGCGAGGCACTACAAAGAGGCTAGCATTGTTGTGACTTGAAGGTTGGCACTGTGAGGCACTACAATGAGTCCAACTCGCATCATTATTATAACATTGGCACTATAAGGCACTACAATTATTCTCACAGCACCACTATGAGACTGGTACTATGAGGAACTACAATTAGTCTAACACCAGTATTGTGAAGTCACGAGAGGCGACATATCTTCTATAAATCCACTGACTCATGAGTGACACGCTGCTGTTCTCTAGCTGTAGATGTTCTCTTTCCTTTTCTTCTCCATCCAGCCCACACCTCCATGATAACTTCTCCTGACCACTACAGAGTTTGCTCTTCAGCCATCTTTGGTCCCTCACTTCTGCAACCCTCCCAAGCCTGTATAGCAACATAACTAAATAAATAAGTACAGATCCAAGAATCAATACAGACCCCCAATCCAAACACAGACCCCAGACCCTAAGCATATAAGACCCAGAGCAGACTACCATCCAAAAAAGACCCTCTAACCAGACCCCAATCAGTGCCCCTAAAAAAATGCAGACCCCATCTCCATAAAACAGAATCAGGGCAGATCCTCAAATAAATTCAGACCCTTGACCCCTGAAATACAGACCCAAGACCAGACCCCATACACTTACTCACACTCTTCTCTGCTGGCTCTTTACTGTCACTTTAGGACCTGCACAGATATGATCACATGACCTTATCTCTGCAGGTCCAGCAAATAAATTTTGTCCGGATTTTTGCTGCAATTTAGCACAAAAGCCATGATAAATCCACAGTGCACATGAATCGGGCACCATTATTACCCCTCTTTTATGTGTCAGTTCTGATTTTGTTACTTGTAGATGAACTTTAAGCAACTTTTTTCTGTTTGATCTTTGTGTGGATTCAGAGGTCACAGAGGTTTCCCATATTTATCACACAGTACTGCGGCTTATCAGGCGAGGGAAAGAGAGGAGGAAGCCGGAGAGATAATATATGAATGTGCCATTGATATGGCGGACAATACCCAGTGCAATGGATAACTGCACAGCCCCGCAGATTTCACGTCACGAAAAGGGGTTGCTCGGGAGGAATTTTATTTTTGTGGACAACCTGTTCCACCCTTGTTAGGGCTCTTCAGGATAGGGTAGGATAATCCTGCCTTTTCTTACAATTCCATTTACTGTAGCCCTTCTGTATATGATTTATACCCTGTTCATCCTGAGCTTCCTGGTTCATAAAAAGAGCACAAAAATAGCATAAACAGTTGGGAAGGCAGAAATTTTATAAAGTAATAAAAGTCTATCATGATCAAGTGAATGAACTGTTGCATTTAAACTGTTTGGGTTGGACAGATGTAGCAGAGCCGCAGATGTAGCAGAGCTGAGTGTGTCTTTTCTAGTCTAAACCCCTAAGTTAGAAGAAGGCAAAAGATTTGCCTGCAGTCCTGTGGAAAACTCACAAACCACACTGTGATATCACCATGGACTGCATATAATAGCAAACTCATCTCAGCTATAGCAATGAATGGCAGTGTTGTTATTTCGGTCCATGCTATATGGGACATGTGTGACCCTGCAGCGTTCCTTACAGTCGCTTGGTAGAATTGTGCATTGTTGTCATAAGAGCGCTGCTGTGGAGGATTATAATGAGGCTTTTCATACAGGAGCCGGGGTCCCGAGCCAACTCACGCCTGCCCCTTAAAATCTCAATGCTGCCAGAAGTGGTCTGTAGATGTAGGGACATGGATGTGCTTCATGGAGTAATAATAAGTTATTGTCCCGGGGGTCAAGACACATGAGGAAATCTACAGAGCTCCTGATCCTGTAGATGACACTGTTATGGGGGATCTGTAGATGACACTGTTATGAGGGATCTGTAGATGACACTGTTATGGGGGATCTGTAGATGACACTGTTATGGGGATCTGTAGATGACACACTGTTATGGAGGATCTGTAGATGACACACTGTTATGGAGGATCTGTAGATGACACTGTTATGGGGGATTTGTAGATGTCACAGTTATGGAGGATCTGTAGATGACACTGTTATAGGGGATCCGTTGATGACACTGTTATGGGGGATCTGTAGATGACACACTGTTATGGGGGATCTGTAGATGACACACTGTTATGGGGGATCTGTAGATGATACACTGTTATGGGGGTTTGTAGATGACACACTGTTATGGGGGATCTGTAGATGACACATTGTTATGGGGGATCTGTAGATGACACTGTTATGGGGGGATCTGTAGATGACACACTGTTATGGGGATCTTTAGATGACACACTGTTATGGGGGATCTGTAGATGACACACTGTTATGGGGATCTGTAGATGACACACTGTTATGGGGGATCTGTAGATGACACACTGTTATGGGGGGATCTGTAGATGACACACTGTTATGGGGGATCTGTAGATGACACACTGTTATGGAGGATCTGTAGATGACACTGTTATGGGGGATTTGTAGATGTCACAGTTATGGAGGATCTGTAGATGACACTGTTATAGGGGATCCGTTGATGACACTGTTATGGGGGATCTGTAGATGACACACTGTTATGGGGGATCTGTAGATGACACACTGTTATGGGGGATCTGTAGATGATACACTGTTATGGGGGTTTGTAGATGACACACTGTTATGGGGGATCTGTAGATGACACATTGTTATGGGGGATCTGTAGATGACACTGTTATGGGGGGATCTGTAGATGACACACTGTTATGGGGATCTTTAGATGACACACTGTTATGGGGGATCTGTAGATGACACACTGTTATGGGGGATCTGTAGATGACACACTGTTATGGGGGGATCTGTAGATGACACACTGTTATGGAGGATCTGTAGATGACACTGTTATGGGGTGATCTGTAGATGACACTGTTATGGAGGATCTGTAGATGACACTGTTATGGGGGATCTGTAGATGACACTGTTATGGGGGATCTGTAGATGACACACTGTTATGGGGGATCTGTAGATGACACACTGTTATGGGGGATCTGTAGATGACACTGTTATGGGGGATCTGTAGATGACACACTGTTATGGGGGATCTGTAGATGACACACTGTTATGGGGGATCTGTAGATGATACACTGTTATGGGGGTTTGTAGATGACACACTGTTATGGGGGATCTGTAGATGACACACTGTTATGGGGGGATCTGTAGATGACACATTGTTATGGGGGGATCTGTAGATGACACACTGTTATGGGGATCTTTAGATGACACACTGTTATGGGGGATCTGTAGATGACACACTGTTATGGGGATCTGTAGATGACACACTGTTATGGGGGATCTGTAGATGACACACTGTTATGGGGGGATATGTAGATGACACATTGTTATGGGGGATCTGTAGATGACACACTGTTATGGGGGGATCTGTAGATGACACACTGTTATGGAGGATCTGTAGATGACACTGTTATGGGGTGATCTGTAGATGACACTGTTATGGAGGATCTGTAGATGACACTGTTATGGGGGATCTGTAGATGACACTGTTATGGGGGATCTGTAGATGACACACTGTTATGGGGATCTGTAGATGACACTGTTATGGGGGATCTGTAGATGACACACTGTTATGGGGGATCTGTAGATGACACACTGTTATGGGGGATCTGTAGATGACACACTGTTATGGGGGATCTGTAGATGACACTGTTATGGGGGGATCTGTAGATGACACTTATGGAGGATCTGTAGATGACACTGTTATGGGGGATCTGTAGATGACACTGTTATGGGGGATCTGTAGATGACACACTGTTATGGGGGGATCTGTAGATGACACTTATGGGGGATCTGTAGATGACACACTGTTATGGAGGATCTGTAGATGACACTGTTATGGGGGATCTGTAGATGACACCCTGTTATGGGGTGAATATTCCCTGTATCTCTGCAGCCTGTATTCCCTCTCACTTATTTCCAGCACTATATTAATAAATGATGGCTTCTTCCCGTTAGATGTAATTACTTTATAACCTTACAGACCTCTCTGACATTTTCATTTCTTTACCGTGCCCTGCGCCATCACCCATCTCTCATCGGCCCAATAAACTAAAAAGGTCTCATATTTCTACATTACTACAAAAATACTAAGAATCCCCAAATCTGGATTTACTTAAAGGAACACTCCAGTTATAAAATAACTTTCCATAAATGAATAGTACAGGGGAATATAAGAAACTTTGTAATAGATATTATTAAAGAAATCTGTTTCCTTCTCCACTTATCAGGCTGAGTTACTATTTACACAGAAGTCTATGGAGAGGGTAGGGGGGAGGCTGCTGGGAAAGACATGTAAGTAACTGCATCTGCTATACCTTGAGTGATTCTGCTGTATCTTCAAGATAAGAGTCTACCACTGCGCAGAATGAGACAATAAATGAATGAACAGCCTCCTCCTCCCTCCCCTCTCCATAGACTTGATTGTGTAGATAAAGAGGAGAAGTAAACAGATTTCTTGCCAATGGTTTCCTTTAGTTGTCAGATCACCTTGTTCTATCAGAGCCTTTCCAGAGCCTGCAATCTGCACAGGCGCTGCTATAATATAGTCTCAGCAAGACTGTCACAGTGTGTAATCTCCACCTCATTATAGTCCTTGGGTAACACCCCATGTAATAAGGTAACGTGTTATCCTCCTTACCAAGGGGTCCTGCCAAGTGTCATACAATAGAGTAGGAGAGCGGCTGGGCGTGCGAGATTTCTATACCTCAATAAATTACAGTGTGCCAAATCCCAGTGACCCCGCCGCTTCTAGTTGTCACCAATCTGAACTGCCAGGGTGTAGACTGTAATTTCCCCGTCGAAAATCTCTGATCGTCCTTTATGAGATACTTAAACCCACAATAACTCCAGCAGGATTGTAAGAGCTTTAAACATATTGCTGCACAGATGTAGCAGAGCTGAGTGGCTACAATTTGTCAAGGTATCACCATGTGTAGGAGGTTTCCTACAACCGATAGTTATCACCTACAGGATAGAATATCAATGTCTGATCACTGCGGGCCCCAATGTAATGTGAAAGTGTGACGGATGGCTCCAAAGAAGTGGCAGCACCAACAAAAGACATGAGCCATATTCACAGACTGCAACTATTTACATTGGGAGTCTCTTAACATCTACTAATTCCAATGGGGCCCCTGGGATACATGGGCATAGTAATGGGCCGCTCAAGTGCCTTCGGCAGAAGGTTATCTGTATCTTGTCCTAATATTTTTGGGGCCACTATTCTCCATTCTTCAGCATTCCCTGGGGATACACAGACCAGAGTGTAGGTTCTTCTTCAGCCCCAGTTGCACTAACCCTGCTCTTTTCGGCTTCCTCTTCTCATTATGTGGACCAGGCTCTATCATCTGTAACTGTTAGAGGGAGGAAGACTCAGAACCATACTCTGGTTCTGTCAGCAGACTATACTTCTGCAGGTTATACTCCCTCTCCTCCCATACTCTGGTTCTGTCAGCAGACTATACTTCTGCAGGCTATACTCCCTCTCCTCCCATACTCTGGTTCTGTCAGCAAGCTATACTTCTGCAGGCTATACTCCCTCTCCTCCGGCACTCTGGTTCTGTCAGCAGATTATACTTTTGCAGGCTATACTCCCTCTCCTCTTATACTCTGGTTCTGTCAGCAGACTATACTTCTGCAGGCTATACTCCCCCTCTCCTCCTACATTATGGTTCTTTCAGCAGACTATACTTCTGCAGGCTATACTCCCTCTCCTCCCATACTCTGGTTCTGTCAGCAGACTATTCTTCTGCAGGCTATACTCCCTCTCCTCCCATACTCTGGTTCTGTCAGCAGACTATACTTCTGCAGGCTATACTCCCTCTCCTCCCATACTCTGGTTGTGTCAGCAGACTATACTTCTGCAGGCTATACTCCCTCTCTTCCCGCACTCTGGTTCTATCAGCAGGCTATACCGCAGGCTATACTCCTTCTTCTCCAGCACTCTGGTTCTGTCAGCAGACTATACTTCTGCAGGCTATACTCCCTCTCCTCCCACACTCTGGTTCTATCAGCAGGCTATACTTCTGCAGGTTATACTCCTTTTTCTCCAGCACTCTGGTTCTGTCAGCAGGCTATACTTCTGCAGGCTATACTCCCTCTCCTCTGGCACTCTGGTTGTGTCAGCAGACTATACTTCTGCAGGCTATACTCCCTCTCCTCCGGCACTCTGGTTCTCTCAGCAGGCTATACTTCTGCAGGCTATACTCCCTCTCCTCCCGCACTCTGGTTCTATCAGCAGGCTATACCGCAGGCTATACTCCTTCTCCAGCACTCTGGTTCTGTCAGCAGACTATACTTCTGCAGGCTATACTCCCTCTCTTCCCACACTCTGGTTCTGTCAGCAGGCTATACTTCTGCAGGCTATACTCCCTCTCCTCCCACACTCTGGTTCTATCAGCAGGCTATACTTCTGCAGGTTATACTCCTTTTTCTCCAGCACTCTGGTTCTGTCAGCAGGCTATACTTCTGCAGGCTATACTCCCTCTCCTCCCGCACTCTGGTTCTGTCAGCAGACTATACTTCTGCAGGCTATACTCCCTCTCCTCCCACACTCTGGTTCTATCAGCAGGCTATACTTCTGCAGGTTATACTCCCTCTCTTCCCGCACTCTGGTTCTATCAGCAGGCTATACCGCAGGCTATACTCCTTCTTCTCCAGCACCCTGGTTCTGTCAGCAGGCTATACTTCTGCAGGCTATACTCCCTCTCTTCCCACACTCTGGTTCTGTCAGCAGGCTATACTTCTGCAGGCTATACTTCCTCTCCTCCCACACTCTGGTTCTATCAGCAGGCTATACTTCTGCAGGTTATACTCCTTCTTCTCCAGCACTCTGGTTCTGTCAGCAGGCTATACTTCTGCAGGCTATACTCCCTCTCCTCCCATACTCTTGGTCTGTCAGCAGACTATACCGCAGGCTATACTCCCTCTCCTCCCGCACTCTGGTTCTATCAGCAGACTATACTTCTGCAGGCTATACTCCCTCTATTCTAATGCACAACCCCATCAGGGTGTGCATGCAGGCTATACATGGCTTGCTGCCACGCTTCTCTACACGGAATTTGTCTGGAATTTCTGGTTGACTTTGTAGTGTCCACGCAGCTGAAGGCAACCCTTTTATCTAAACCCAATCCCCTCCTAGACCCCAGGATAGTTATTTTTGTATTTTTTCACATTTTTTTTTTATAGTTTTCTAGAGTTAGTATCACTTTAACACACAATGCAGCCTGACTGGCGTGACCATTGTGAGCTCTGCTCCATCTGCAGTACAGTCACACCTTCCTGGGGCATCTTGTCCCGGTTACCCTGCAGGTTCAGCATTATCTGGAACACCAGGATTTCTGGTTGCACTTTAGACGGGCCCCCCCGCAGTGTATGTGCTGATGTCTGAGATGATAATGGATTGTGCTGTTCTTCTGCCACTTACTCTCCTCAGGCAATGCTGGAGAATCACGTCTGCATTCCAAGTCGCATCAGACATGACAATTTGTTCTTTTGTCTAGTGTCTGGTGGAAATGAGCAGGATCCTGCACTGACAGGCGATCGTGGCTTTCTGTATCCGCCGGTTGGAAAGCAGTGCAGAGTCCTATGCTATGTAACCAATTATGGGCAAATTCTACCCGCTCCGCACATAGCCGCCAACAAGAGATTGACTTGTTTTACCCTCGGCTTTAAGTCGGTTTAACTCTATAGCTGAATGCAGATGTTACAGGGGTTGTATGAGCTTAGACAATGGGCTAGATCCTTAGTCAAAAAGTTTTTGCAGCCTCCAAATCTGAAGCATGAATGCTTCCACCTTCCCTGACTGCAAGCAGAGGTGTTGAATATGATGGAATTCCAAAAATACTTTATGTCAATTTTAGTTTTTTATTTGCATTTTGGTCTTCTGGACAAAAACAGAAGAGGAGTCCCATGCAATGGCTATCTTATGGGCTGCCATAAGTGATGGATGATTCTCGCGAGAAGTTTAATGAAAATTTGCAAGGTTTGTCTGCAAGATTTGTTTCAAACCAGAAGTGCTATTGGAGGCCAGGGATACCACTCATACTCACCTTTCCTGGGCTCTACAGGGGCATCTGGTCTTCTTTTCCAGGGGTCATTGGCATCTTCCAACCTCCACGTTGAGACTGGTGATTTTGCCAAAGTGTCATCACATCGATGCCCCCCATGTGACTGTTGAGAAGGTCAGCAGACACCAGGGACGCCCAGCAAACAAGACTCATCTCTAGCCCTTACCCCAGGGAAGTAAAATATTTACCCCTCTTATACTGTATGCCTACTTACCCCAAGATCCCCTTTAAAAAAAAAGCATCCTCTATTGCATGTAATATAAGGCAGCCCCAATACCCGAGCCCCTGGCGAGCTTATAATATAGTATGTCCCTACATTACATCTATTAGGTTTGATGGAGTACATTCAATACCAGTCGTGTTCTCACATTACCGCCTTCATCTAATATAACAGATGGCGAGATCGATACCCAAAGACCCAAGTGCACCGAATTCGCAACCTCCGAGCTTCAGCAAGACTTCAAAGTCCTTGATATAGTGCCCACTTCTTATAGTTGAAACTTCATGAAAACTTATCGAAAAACCTGGAAGGTTTCCATAGCAATGAAGATCACTAACTCCCTAAGAAGAACCAGCTTTCCTGCTGTGCCAGGCTACAAAACCTCAGCTTCAGGAGCTAAAATATTTATGGATGGTTCTCGCTGGCACGCAAGTGGTTTATAGAGGCGAAGCCCAGCGAAGCATGATGTTTATCTAGAAAACATTTGGGAACTGCCTCACATCGGCCGATGGAGTGCAATAAACCCATCATGACGCTCAACTCGATACTGAAGGGCGAATTTTGGTGTTGTTGTTTGTATACACTGATCAACCATAATGTTGTGTGGGTAGTCCTCCATCAAGTTGTGTGGGTAGTCCTCCATCAAGTTGTGTGGGTAGTCCTCCATCAAGTTGTGTGGGTAGTCCTCCATCAAGTTATGTGGGTAGTCCTCCATCAAGTTGTGTGGGTAGTCCTCCATCAAGTTGTGTGGGTAGCCCTCCATCAAGTTGTGTGGATAGCCCTCCATCAAGTTGTGTGGATAGCCCTCCATCAAGTTGTGTGGATAGCCCTCCATCAAGTTGTGTGGGTAGTCCTCCATCAAGTTGTGTGGGTAGCCCTCCATCAAGTTGTGTGGATAGTCCTCCATCAAGTTGTGTGGGTAGCCTCCCGTCAAGTTGATAAAATAGCTGTGACCCGTAAAGGCATGCAATATCAGATTGAGTGAGTGTTCTGTGGACTGAGTGTACTTGAGCCCAACAGTTAAAATAATAATGGGTAGGGGACCCATGTCTAACAACATGTGACCACAGACCACATTACCCTTCACATTTGTGTGTCTTCTGCTGCACCATTATTGAGTTACTCTTGGCTCACTGGTGGATCCACTGCGACTCTGGTGGACTAGTCCAACACTGAAGGCATGGACTCCACAAGAACTGTGCAGGTGTCTTGCAGTATGTGGGACCAAGACGATAGCAGGAAATCCTTTATTTTGCTCGGTGTGGCCCCCATGGATCGGAATTGTTTTTCTAGGGCATTCCACAGATCAAAATTCGGAATAAGATCTGGGGATTTTGGATGTCAACAACTTGCACTCTTTTTGTAAAATCCTGGACACTGTTTAGGTTGGTGGTTCGTGTGACAGTAATATCCAAGGTTTCCGGCTTTCCATCATTCAGGTCCCCCAGCGAATCTGAATGATGGAGACCCATGCACAGATGTAAACCTAGCCTAAGTCATATGAGGAGAAGGCGTAATGATGATTGGAGCTGGAGCGAGTTACGAATTCTCCTTCCAGTATCCCCTAATGTCCGCTTTCTGAGGAAGCCAATGCGAAATGTGCATTGAAGCAGAATCCCCTGTATATCTGTTGGAATATTTTCATGTATCCTACTGGGGTTGATTTTATTGCGGCAGATTAGAGAGATTTCGGAGCATGTACACACCTGTATAGAGAAAAGTGCGGAAGAGATAAGAGGGGAAAATCTCTCTCAGTAAGGCCTCATATATGTAGCAGAGCTGTGTGTGTGGAGCCTGTACAGCAGCCTAACCAGCAAATGGTTAAGCTTGTTATTCAAGCCTACAGATGTTGGTAAAGATGAGGCCGGCAAGGTTAATGATCCAGCCCGGGCTCATCTCAGCTACACCTGCAATGTAGAAGAATACTAATGGTCGGCAGTGTGAACCGAGAGCAAGGCAGGTGGTTTGGACTCCGCAACCAGAAATGAACGCACACGCGGTAGTTCAAGAAAAAAATATATATTTACTATAAGTTAATAAAGGCTAGTTAAAGGTAAACATGACAGGGATAAAGACAAGCAAAATATACAATATAGCATGAACAATTTCAAGGCAAATTCTGCAATGGTTTCTACTTTTACTCTGTCCACTTCTGCAGTATGGACACTGAATGAACAATATACTCAAAACTATCCCTAACTGACCCTGACTTCACATTTGGGTGCACCCCCTTTTCCCCAGTGGTCCAGGTGGACCGCTTACAGTCCGTAGAAGCGCGCGGTGGGGCCCAAAGTCGGTCCTTTCTTTTATAGTGAAGCGTCCTCTCCTCACGGTTATCAGGATCTTGGGAGAAATGAAGTCCTCTTTAACAGACAGGGAAACCAACTGAATGCAATGTAATCCAACAGCAGATTCCACTCAGCACACTGACAGTCCTGCCGAATCCATACACTGAGCTGGGATGTAAGCCGGGATTTAGCAGGTGCCGTCCAGTACATCAACAGCACTGCGAGTCTCTATCTGTGGTATCCATATACACAGTCACAATGTCGGTCTCACTGATCAGCCACTGAGCACAGTTCCTTTCACGTGGACTCACTAGTCCTGTTGTCTCTTTACACTCTGTTTGTCTCTGGACCAAGATACAGCTTAGCTGTACAGAAAAATCTCCACACCAGGTCAATACAACACTTGCCAAGATGGCTGCTGCTCTCTGTCTCGTCACTTCCTGCTTCTCTGCTCACACTCTGTCTGCAGAACAGACAGGCTGACATAAAAGGGGGGGGGGGGTCTCACTCCAGCATCATGTCACAATTACAATGGCTGCTGTCTTAAAGGAACAGAATCACAGAAATACATTCAACATTAACAGTTTATACAGACAAATGAAGCTTAAGACAACATTGGCTGTCTCTTACATATTCCCCCCCACTTTAAGATTGGCAGTCCCTGCCTATGACTGTATATCCAGAGGGTTGTACTTTTATGCACAGGGTGGTAGTATACCGATGTATGGCAGGCCAAACAAACTCATCCTGCGCATACCGAACAGGGGGAATACCAGCATTTGGCCTAGTGGTCCGTCTGAGGACCGGTGGTATATTATGGGGTGCTGCAGCTATGGGCTGAGAAGGACCAGCGGATTCCGCACCAGAGGGGGCACAGGCCGGAGATACAGTAGTCACAGGTGGAACATCCCCAGGAGCAGGGATCGGCCAACAATCATCCTCCTCGTCGGAGGCCCATTCCGCACCTCCATTCTCTGACTGTGGGAGCTCATTCACATTGGCAGGCCCATCGTGATTTGTCCCTTCAGAATGACACAGGCGCAACATATTTCGGTGAAGTACTCGAACACAATCAGTTCCTTCTTTCTGGACCTGGTACACTGGCCCATTCGCATACTTGCGGCCAACAACACGATACGGCAAAGCCTCCCATCTGCTTTCCAATTTCCCTTGGGGTTTCTTGACACGAACTAGCACCAGGTCGCCTGGTTGCAATGGTGCTTCTTGCACTGGGGTCTTATCAGGATGGGGATGTTCTTGCAGGCGCTGCCGCACCAATCGATGGATCGTCTCAAGTCTCTGCCGATGCACCCGCACCCAAGAGGTTGGATCCCTCGGAGGGAACCCATCCACATCATTCAACTGTAATTCTCCTATACTTCGCCCAGACCGCCCAAAGAGAAGTGTATAAGGAGAGTACCCCGTTGTAGAATGGACCTGATTGTTATAGGCCCACACCATTTCAGACAAGAACTGAGGCCACTGTAACTTCTTGTCTTCCTCCAGAGTCCGCAGCATCTGTAGCAGAGTTCTGTTGAATCTTTCACAGGCCCCATTTCCCTGAGGGTGGTATGGAGTCGTGTGCGACTTCTTTATCCCGTAGATACGTTGAACTTCTTTCATTACGTGTCCCTCAAAGCAGGCGCCCTGGTCGGAGTGGATGCGTTGGGGGCACCCATATACTCGAATGAAATCTTGGCACAGAGCACGAGCTGCTGACTCAGCTGTCTGGTCCTTGGTGGAGGTTACCACCGCAAATTTGGTGAAGTGATCCACCATTACGAGGCAATACTGGTGTCCGCTATTGGATGGGCCCACCATTAGATAGTCTATCATGACGATTTCTAAAGGTTCCTGGGTCACGATGGTTTGCAGGGGAGCTCTCTGTTCTATTGCCTTATGGATCTCACAAGTTCGACAGCTGCGGCATACTTCTTCGACCATTTGACGAAGACCAGGGCAGTAAATCAGTCGCTGTAACCAACGAAAGGTCTTCTCATGACCAAAATGTCCATTCTTATTATGAGCCTCAACTGCCAAGGAGCGAGCCAGTTCACTAGGCACCACAATTTGGTATCGAATGTCGATCTCAGAAGGTAAATAGACCTTTCGGCATAGCACTCCATTTTTCATCTCCAACTTTTCCCACTGACTCAAAACAGATAATATCTCACGTGTCAGTCGTTCTCTTTCCTCTCTACAGGGCTTCTGGCCTTTCTCAACACACTTGATCATCTGCGCCAGCCCCTCATGGGTCTGTTGTATCTGTGCCCATTCCTGTCGTGAGGGACCAAAGAAAGGAGCCATTTCAGTCCCCTCCATCTCAAACTGATTAGTGGCGGTCAAGGCCTGTGAAAATCTGCTGAAATCGGGCACCTCCACATGCTCCAACTCATGATCCACGTCTTCTGTGGGGGTCTGGGCAGTTACCCTAGAAAGTCCGTCAGCATTCTGGTTCTCTGTCTTGGACCGATACTTAATGCGGTAATTGAATGTAGACATTCGGGCTATCCACCTCTGCTCTAACGCCCCGAGCTTGGCATTTTCCAGGTGAGCTAGTGGGTTGTTGTCAGTCAGTACTAAAACTTCAGCACCGGTCAAATATTCAGAGAATTTCTCGGTCATGGCCCATACCAGTGCCAACAGCTCCAATTTAAATGAACTATAATTCTCGGGGTTTCTTTCAGAATCTCTCAAAGACCGGCTGCCGTACGCTATGACCCTCTCCTGGCCATCCTGAAGCTGGGAAAGCACTGCTCCAAGACCATACAGGCTTGCATCTGTATATAGCTGGAACGGCAAGTGGTAATCAGCATATGCCAAGATTGGGGCTGTTGTCAGTGCATCCTTCAATGCCTGGAAGGCTTGTTCCTGTTCAGGTCCCCACTTCACGGACCGGTTCTTTGGACCACCGGATGTGCCTCGTAGGAGAGCATTAAGTGGTGCTGCTACCTTGGCGAAATCCTTAATAAACCGTCGATAGTAACCGGCTACTCCAAGGAACGCCCTCACTTCTCGCAGGGTAGTCGGTATCGGCCAATCTTGAACAGCCGCTATCTTGTCTCTTGATGGTCTCACCCCTTCTCCTGATACGCGGTGACCCAAGTAATCAATTTCAGATTGGAACAACCGACATTTACTGGGTTTCAATTTGAGCCCATGTTCCCGCAATCTTCGAAATACTTGCCCCAACTGGTGGAGATGGTCTTCAAAGGTCGCAGAATACACTATAATGTCATCCAAGTAGATGAGAGTGAACTCAAAGTTGAAGTCACCGAGACATTTCTCCATCAACCGCTGAAACGTTCCGGGTGCATTTGTCAACCCGAAGGGCATCCGGTTAAATTCGTATAGTCCCATGGGCAAGATGAATGCCGTCTTCTCCTTGTCTTTTGTGGCCATCGGCACCTGCCAATACCCACTAGCCAGATCTAGTGAGGAGAAGTACCGGGCTCTCCCTAGCGCTGAGAGGGACTCCTCAATCCGTGGCAAGGGGTAGGAATCTCGTACGGTGCAAGCGTTTAACTTCCGATAGTCTACGCAAAATCGGATGGACCCATCTTTTTTTCTTACTAACATCACAGGAGCCGCCCAGGGACTCTGGCTTTCTTGGATGATCCCACCCTGTAGCATCTTAGCTAACAGTTCTTTCACTTCCTGATACAACTGTGGAGGAATTTGTCGGTAGCGCTCTCTAATTGGAGGGGGTGTCTCCTGTGGGAATCTCATGGTAGATCCCTGTGGTACATCCAAAATCTTCAGCATACCGTGCAAAGGTGGCTTGGTTCTCCCACAACAGCTCATCTACCTTCTGCACCCATTCCAGAGAACATGAACTTACATCCATCTTCATCTGTTCTCGAATTGCACAGCCATTCCATTCAGAGGTGGGTTCCTCATCTTCTCCCATGGACACAGTTACGGTCCACTCATCCCTTTCAGTCGGCTTCAGCTGCATTGGAGTTACTTTCCTTACTTCCTCCGGAGTCACATAGATGTTAGCCAGCAGCCTCCCTGGGGTCAGGTCCACACTCTGGTCCTGAGTGTTTACACATCGAAGTGGTACTCTTCCATTGTGAACTATTGCCAAGGAACGGGCCACTAGCGGATCAACACCTCCTTCGGCTGCCTGCAGTGGTTCTACCAACACAGCTATGCCCTCTAGTTTCCGACAGGTGCCTACGGGCATGGACACTATTGTCTCCCGACTGGGTGGCAGTGTAACTTTTGTATGCAAAGGAACTGAAATTCGAGCCAGAGGACGCTGTGCATCTGAACTTTTCTGTAAGCCACATGTCCGGATCAGCCGCTGGAAAGCTGTTTGAGTAGGCCGATGGGTGGTGGTTTCTTTCCAATAACCGTGACCTTTCTTTTCAAAGAGGATCTGATCTAATTCTTTTAACACATTCATCCCCAAAATGACAGGGACCTTTACTTCATGTGACTCCTGTACCACCACAATGCCTTTCCTACCTAGATCTTGGCCACATACCCGGACATTCATCCAGGCCACTCCCACGACCGGAACTGGTAACTGGTTAGCTGCGACCACTCGTACGAATGTATGGGGATCATATTTCACATGTTGCCGGAAGTACCGTTCATAACAGTCTCTACTCAAGGTCGTTACTTGGGAACCCGTGTCAATCATCCCGGTAACCGGAATACCCTCCATTTCCACCTGTATGACAGGACTTGCAGCGATCAGGTCATCATCAGGGCATTCTCCCCACATAGTCTCCTTGTCAGTCTCCCCTACTACACGCCCTTCAGCAGCAGGGGACTTCAGTTTAACGGCGGTCTCTCATAAGTTTGTCGCTGCTCTGGACATCTAGCAGCAACGTGGCCCATCCGTCCACACTCCCAGCAGCGTATCCCCCGTCGTTCTGGCCATCTGTTTGGGCCCCTTCGGTAAGCCCCTTCGATTTCTCCTGAGCACTGCACTAAATGATTTGGACCCCTTCGGTAGGTCCTATCCTCACCCCTCCAGCGGGGTGGTGGGTGATTCTGACTTGCTGGGTGTGGATGGCTCACCCTTTCATCTCCAGTCTTCTGGAAGTCTGCAATTTTCATAGACTGCTCATCACAACGAGTGTGCAAGTGTTCCATTTGTTCTTGCAGTTTCTGCATTACTGTGAGAATTTCTTTAACCGTCCCTTTTTCTACTGTCTCTGAGCCAGAACTAGCCCCCTGTGACAAAGTAACTCCAACTGCGGTCTGCGGCCTCGGGACCATACTATTGGCACGGGAGATGGCCTCTACCTGTACATCATGGAATTTAGCATCAGTCTCTCGTCGTATAAAATCCTGCATAGTCACAGTTAAACTGCCGTCACGTATCCCCAGGACAAACTGGTCACGGAGAGTCCGATCAGGGTTACAGAAGGCTGGCGAGCCCCCTCTTTCCTTCCTTTGAATATCTCGGAGCAGTTCTTGTAGGGCATTTGCATATTGGGGAAGGCTTTCATTCTCCTGTTGTACCCTCTGGAAGAACCGAGCCTGCAGAGACCCCAGCAATGCAGTTTCTCCATAGATGGTTTCTAGAATCTGGACTACTTGCTCAAATGTCTGCCTTTGTTCAAATGGCCTCAGTATCACCGTGGTCTTAGCATCCCCTTGTAATGTCAATATTGCTAGCTCTACTAGTACTTCTGGTGCGGTCTGGTACATTCGCTGTATCATTCGTATCTGTTCCACCCACATACTCACTGACATATTATTGCCATCAAATTTAGCTAACTGACTCATTATAGCCCCTGCTGGCATTCTTCCTCCAGCACCATTCTCCCGAACGGGTGCGTCACCGTCCATTCTGGTAAGCGGATCCTGCCGACTACGCCAATTTGTGAACCGAGAGCAAGGCAGGTGGTTTGGACTCCGCAACCAGAAATGAACGCACACGCGGTAGTTCAAGAAAAAAATATATATTTACTATAAGTTAATAAAGGCTAGTTAAAGGTAAACATGACAGGGATAAAGACAAGCAAAATATACAATATAGCATGAACAATTTCAAGGCAAATTCTGCAATGGTTTCTACTTTTACTCTGTCCACTTCTGCAGTATGGACACTGAATGAACAATATACTCAAAACTATCCCTAACTGACCCTGACTTCACATTTGGGTGCACCCCCTTTTCCCCAGTGGTCCAGGTGGACCGCTTACAGTCCGTAGAAGCGCGCGGTGGGGCCCAAAGTCGGTCCTTTCTTTTTATAGTGAAGCGTCCTCTCCTCACGGTTATCAGGATCTTGGGAGAAATGAAGTCCTCTTTAACAGACAGGGAAACCAACTGAATGCAATGTAATCCAACAGCAGATTCCACTCAGCACACTGACAGTCCTGCCGAATCCATACACTGAGCTGGGATGTAAGCCGGGATTTAGCAGGTGCCGTCCAGTACATCAACAGCACTGCGAGTCTCTATCTGTGGTATCCATATACACAGTCACAATGTCGGTCTCACTGATCAGCCACTGAGCACAGTTCCTTTCACGTGGACTCACTAGTCCTGTTGTCTCTTTACACTCTGTTTGTCTCTGGACCAAGATACAGCTTAGCTGTACAGAAAAATCTCCACACCAGGTCAATACAACACTTGCCAAGATGGCTGCTGCTCTCTGTCTCGTCACTTCCTGCTTCTCTGCTCACACTCTGTCTGCAGAACAGACAGGCTGACATAAAAGGGGGGGGGGGGGGGTCACTCCCCAGCATCATGTCACAATTACAATGGCTGCTGTCTTAAAGGAACAGAATCACAGAAATACATTCAACATTAACAGTTTATACAGACAAATGAAGCTTAAGACAACATTGGCTGTCTCTTACAGCAGAGGTGCCAAGATAGGCAGATGAAGAAGGGATAGTTGGACAGCACAGTCTTGGAAGCAGAGTACCGCAAGAGAGATCTCATCACAACATCAATTTCAGGCCATTCTTCAAGCAACGGAATAATCTGGACAGCACCAGATGGAGGTCACGGAAACCAAATAGATGGCATTGTCTGCGGCAATTGATGGAGGAGCGGCGAAGTGGCAGGGACCGGATGGTGGAGATGGTTACGAAGGTCTTTTCTTGACACGAAGTTCTTAAGGATGTCATAAAAAATGAAAAACTAAAAATAAATTGAAGATAGACGTCATGTGACTCCTTAAAGGGGTTGTCCCATATTTCATATCCATTGTATAAATCATTAAAAAGTTAGCAATGTTCGTCCTGGAGATGGCTAGCTGCATAACCAACTCCCTGCTGCGGCAGGTCCATCGCTCATCCACCTCTTCTTTGTCCAGTACATGGTCTTATTGAGCTCCCCTTCATGCCCTCCCCCTACGACCCCGACTACGCTTTCATCCACTTGTCTCCTGCTTGCCCATACTGACATGGTAGCCAGGAAAGAAAAAGTCCCCATACAATAGGTAGTTTTTCTGCAGCTCCTCACCCCCCTCCGACTGTCAGTCCCATTGTCAGTGACATTGGCCGGTGGTCTGTGCACTGAAGAACACAATGTTCTGGGGTTGCTTGGCAGCAGAACCCAGTGCGGCAGCGGCGGCAGGACCCAGGAGCATGGAGGATGCTGGCGGCAGTGTTAAATATTGGATTGGACTTGCATAATGCAAAAAAGAGAGAATAGAAAGGAATGATATAATCTTCATCAATTATGGAGAAAATATGAGAAAAGGAAAGAAACAATGATATTGGAGACATCGGCATGGTAGACGACCCGAGACGATTCAGCAGACATGCACGGATGACTATGTTATACACAGATGACCCCTTCAATTATAATCATTGCCACTTTTACCTTTACCACTAGGAGGAGATCAAAAGGACTGTCCAAGACCTCATATTGATGGCCTATCCATAAGATTGGTGGGTTTACGACACCCCCAGAGATCTGCTGATTTCTGCACATTGTATGGAGCCAAAAGCAGATGGTGTAGCAGCCATAACACACTAATACAACTCATCTCCCACATAGTTGAATGGGAGGAGCTGCAGCAACTCCTTTAAGGAGGATCTTTCACCATCTCCCCCATCTCCAATTCTTCAATAGGCGCCCCTCCACTGATTCCGGCATAGTTGGAATTTTTTCTCTAGCCCCCACCATTCCCGAGAAATCAGTCCAGCTAATTTCAGTTCATTAGGCTTTGCACTGTCAGATGGGCGGTCCTGGACTGGAGCAAGTAGTCTGGAACCACCCACCTGACAGTAGAGAAGCTAATTAGCATATTAGGTGCTGAAACTAACAGGATTGATTGCTTAGGAATGGTGGGGGCTAGAGAAAAAATTCCAACCGTGCCGGAATCAGGGGAGCGGCGCCTATTGAAGGATTGAAAGAGGTGGAGTTGTTGGAGGTGGTGAATGGTCCTCTTTAATCCCCTTAAAGGGGTTGTCCAACCCTAAATCGATTCTACACAGATCGGTATAGGTCATCAGTATGAAAAATCAATTTGGGGCTGGAAAATCCCTTTAAGAGTAAAGTCAGGCTGAGCTTTTTCAAGCTGATTCAGATGCCAAAAATGTGTTGGAATCAGGGTGGAAAACGTCTCAAATCTGTCAGCGACATGTGAACATACCCTATGTATGCCTACCATAGTCTCAAGATGGCTCGGTGGTGATATAGCGCAGCGCCATCTGCACCTTGTACAGATATTAGTCGCCCATAGGAGCAGCTACTACTCTCTATACAGCCATGTTCACATTGATTTGGGTAATTTGCCCATGAAAATGATGTAACAGACACAAAACAACTCTGTAAGAGACAATATAGTCATGTAAAGTCACACTTGTAGGCCTTTCATGTTTCACACATCCATCAATACCCCCCTAGAGTCTTACCCTTCAATAACCTTTACCGGAGCGGCTCCGCCATCAGGATCTCAGCGCACCTTTGACTGGAGAAGTCACAACACGTAGTACACGGAGACGACATAATTGTACTCAAGTCACTTCCAGCTTGACGGATAAACAGTTGTGACTACGGGATCCATTGTCTACAATGTGAATTAACTTCATGCAAATGTGTGCAAGGTGTCTGAGCCTGCAGTCTGTGGGCAGGAAAGAGTGCGCTTATAATCTGCTAGGGAGGGCCCCCGGGGGCCAACGGCTGTAGGACATAGAGAGGAGATCAGTAGTTATATAAAGTCAATCTTTGTCCCGAGAAAAAATTTTGGATCAGCAGTTTGTGCTCAGGAGCTGCACATCTTTCTGTTGCAGCCTCTTTGGGAGCTATGGACGGCGGCCATCTTAGGTCACTTAGTCATAGTAGCCATATATATGAATATATGAGATCCCTCCTGTTCTGATACCTTGTGTCTATTGGGTTTACTTGAATTAGTACCAATATGGAATGGCCACTAAGTTTGGTAGGTACAGCCACATGACAGCCCACACACACCCTGTCGCTTTCACAATATGTGCAAACTTATGTTATCTGTCTCTGATCTATTCTGTATTTAGGACACGGAAGGGCAGCCATGATGAAAATGAAGCTTAGGTGTAAGTACCGGGGTAGCAGGTATAGCCGTTTGTAGGGGGGTCAACAATTAAAGGGCTTCATTACCAATGATATAGATACAGATAATGAAGACTACAGATGACAAATGTTTTAGCATGGAGCCCCATTATTACCCCAGGTGCGTGCATCACATCTTCTTTACACCATTATTTTTGTATTATCCCTGTCCTGTGATATCACTGTGTGTATTATCCCTGTACTGTGACTTCACTGTGTGTATTATCCCTGTACTGTGACATCACTGTGTGTATTATCCCTGTACTGTGACTTCACTGTGTGTATTATCTCTGTACTGTGACATCACTGTGTGTATTATCTCTGTACTGTGACATCACTGTGTGTATTATCCCTGTACTGTGACATCACTCCGTGTATTATCTCTGTACTGTGACATCACTGTGTGTATTATCCCTGTACTGTGACCTCACTGTGTGTATTATCTCTGTACTGTGACATCACTGTGTGTATTATCTCTGTACTGTGACATCACTGTGTGTATTATCCCTGTACTGTGACATCACTCCGTGTATTATCTCTGTACTGTGACATCACTGTGTGTATTATCCCTGTACTGTGACATCACTGTGTGTATTATCCCTGTACTGTGACCTCACTGTGTGTATTATCTCTGTACTGTGACCTCACTGTGTGTATTATCTCTGTACTGTGACATCACTGTGTGTATTATCTCTGTACTGTGACATCACTGTGTGTATTATCCCCGTACTGTGACATCACTCCGTGTATTATCTCTGTACTGTGACCTCACTGTGTGTATTACCCCTGTACGGTGATATCACTGTGTGTATTATCCCTGTACTGTGACATCACTGTGTGTATTATCCCTGTACTGTGACATCACTGTGTGTATTATCCCTGTACTGTGACATCACTATGTGTATTATCCCTGTACTGTGACATCTCTGTGTTTATTATCCCTGTACTGTGACATCACTGTGTGTATTATCCCTGTACTGTGACATCACTGTGAGTATTATCTCTGTACTGTGACATCACTGTGTGTATTACCTCTATACTATGACATCACTGTGTGTATTATCCCTGTACTGTGACATCACTGTGTTTGTTAGTTTGTAGTTTTCCATCAGCTGGAGACAGTAGTATATAGTATAGCAGTGGCCTGGACTTTGGTATCATATTCTTCTATATAGGATCTCATCATATTTCTCTACATTATCAATAGAAATGAAAAGATGAGAGCAGGCGAGTGACTCACTAAGTCAGGTGAGTTCATCCAGAAGTGATGCGGTGGGGAGATATCCCCCCTCCCCACAGGGTCTCGCCTGGTGACAGATAACACTTGTTTTACTCTACAACATAGGACAACCATTCGCAGGTTTCAGCGTAATGAACCACACAAATCCTGCAACATGGATATCACATGCGTGACTTGACGGCCGCTTAAATGAGAACATAATTGGTTCCTTGGTTGCAAATATTACATGATGCCTTGCAAATAGTGTAAGCATCACCTCCATGAGGGCTGAGTCCTCGTAGATACGTCTTTCTATTTATTGCATTGACTAATGATAGAATCATAATTACTATAGAAACAAAAGGCGCACATAGCAACTTTATCACAAAAAGGCGACGCTTGCAGATTATATCTTACAGACGTTCGGCTTACCATGGAAACCAAAGATGGAAATAAATTGTCTTAACCTCATCTTTCATGCCTGTCTCAGAACAGCAATTCAACTTGGAGTTAGTGCGGACAATGTACAATGAGCACCGGGAAGGCCATGGTGGTGCGCTGCCAAAGGCAAGGTCATGGACGTGGTAGCCGTACCCTCCAGATAGTTCCCACCACCAGAGGTGTCAGTCATGAGTTCTCCCTTCCCCGCCATTTACCTTTATACCTAGGTTCTTAAGACAAATTGGCCCCAGAGATGCAAAACCAATAGATATATTGGAATTTTCCGTGGATAAGGGCGAATTCCACCCCCAAATCCATGGCAGATTCCACTTGTTTTCAAAGGGAGGCAGAGATTGCAGCAGGACACTGAAAAAAATCAGCATCCTGCTTGATCTTGATGCAGATTCTGACTACACTCCAGTCCTGACTTCCAAGTTCTGATCTGATTCCTTCTGATGACACTCCAGATGTAACTTCCTGGTTCTGATATGGCTCTGCCTAACCATGCTCCAGTCCTGACCTCCTTCTTCGGATCTGCACCTTCCAACCATGCAACAGTCCTGACCTCCTTCTTCTGATCAGCACCTTCCAACCATGCTCCAGTCCTGACCTCCTTCTTCTGATATGCACCCTCCAACAATGCTCCAGTCCTGACCTCCTTCTTCTGATCTGCGCCTTCCAATCATGCTCCAGTCCTGACCTCCTTTTTCTGAACTGCACCTTTCAATCATGCTCCAGTCGTGACCACCTTCTTCGGATCTGCACCTTCCAACCATGGTCCAGTCTTGACATCCGTCTTCTGATATGCACCCTCCAACAATGCTCCAGTCCTGACCTCCTTCTTCGGATCTGCACCTTCCAACCATACTCCAGTCCTGACCTCCTTCTTCTGATCTGCACCTTCCAACCATGCAACAGTCCTGACCTCCATCTTCTGATCTGCACCTTCCAACCATGCTCCAGTCCTGACCTCCTTCTTATGATCAGCACCTTCCAACCATGCTCCAGTCCTGACCTCCTTCTTCTGATCTGTGCCTTCCAATCATGCTCCAGTCCTGACCTCCTTTTTCTGAACTGCACCTTTCAATCATTCTCCAGTCATGACCTTCTTCTGATCTGCAACATCTCACCATGCTCCAGTCTGGACATCCATGTTCTGATCTGTCTTCATTTGACTATGCTCCAGTCCTGTCCTCCATGTTCTGATCTGGCTCCAGTCCTGACTTTTCAGTTCTGTTCTGGCTCCATCTGACTGTGCTTGAGTCCAAACCTCCTGGTTCTTTTTTAACTCCATCTGACCACATTCCAGACCTGACATTTTCGTTCTGATCTAACTCCATCTGACCATACTCCAGTCCCAATTTCCATCTCTGATCTAACTCCATCTGACCATACTCCAGTCCCGACTTCCAGCTCTGATCTGACTCCATCTGACCACGCTCCAGTCCTGTTTTCCCTGTGGCAAAATTCACATCTCCTTGCAGAAGTTAAAGATGAAGACCATAGGCACTTAGTCATGGGCATAGTCTATACAGAGCAGGTTGCAGCCATAAGGATTCACTCTCTAGTCTGAGAAACTGTACCATAAAGATGTTAAAGGAGAGGTTCTAGCTTGAGAGAAGACGTGTCATGTATAGGAACTGTTCGCATTTGCTGCTTTGATGTCCTAATCAAAGGACCTGTGATATGAAGAGCTCTTTACTTAGACATTTTCGTGGCTCCTCCATTCCCTTTCATACATATTGCAGGCCGATACAGTTACACTTACCCTGGAATAAGCATAAAGTAACTTGGAGGACTTCCATAAGTTGAGTTTTTGGTTGAACTTTATCATGTTTCCCTGGAGAGAAATTGCTGCCAACCAAGGAGAGGACAAAAAGCTGAGGAGCAACTACTCAATCTCCATAGGAACTCCAATATACTATAATCACACAAGCAGTTTTTGAGCCAAAGACAAACGTGGATACAGAAAAAGTGATACAGTATAAGTCGTTTTATTTCATTTCTTGTTCCTTTTGACTCCACTCCTCACGTTGTCTTAAATAACTGCACCGAAACCTACATGTGTGATTCCAGCCTTTGTGTCTGATCTCAGCGGTGTTCCTCTTTAAGAGCTTTGCACCGGTTGATCCAGGCTTAAAGGGTTACACATAGTGAAATAGGATGTCGGTTCTTATTAAGATCTTCAAGCCCCAGAGGTGTCCGCTGTCTTATCCTGCCTTGCATATTGTAGAGCATCTCCCACCTACTCAGCTACCATGTGTGGGAGGAAGATTCTTCTGTCTTAGTAACCCCCGCACTCCCAGGCAAGACTTCTGAGCTCTGGTTAACTCAGTAGAGCTCAAGGCAGGTGTGTACAACGCCCTAGACAGTGCATGCCAGCCACAAGTCATTAACCACCCAGGGAGGCCATCATTATCTGCGACTCCTTCCATTTCATCACCGGGCGAAATAATCTGAGTTATGACCTTTAATAATGTGCAGAACAGATAAATTATTCAGCGCGAATCTGATGTTCTCGATAGGATGAGAAGACGCGTTCTCTGCTGTTTCTCTGGCTCCGTCTTTAAATTAGTGTTAGGATTTAGAGTCTCAGTTATAATAACGCAGAACCCCGCTGTCCTGCCCGCGGCCTTTGTCTGCATGGGTCCCTTCAGTGCTTTTACAGGCGGCCCATGAAGGTGTGCACAGGGGAGTAGCTATAGGGAGTGCAGAGATACCAGTCAATCCCGGGATCTGGATCCTGAGGTGGCCCCAAAGGTCTCTGTGACACACAAAAATATAAATGGTACAAGGTAGGTAGGTACAGGCCCCATTACAGATTTTGCAATGGTGCCTAGAGGCCTCACGTTACATCTCTGCTGGTGAAGGTGCAATTGTTGGCCAAGTTGTAGGACAGATCACAGATCTAAGCAAGATCTATGTGGTTGTTGCGTGCCCATAAAACTAGGTTTGGGTGCCAAAGTATGGAAGTTTCGTGTACCTAGTCCAAGGACTTAGGGGTACTCATGCACATGACCGAGTCTGTCGGCCAAGTGGGTTCTCATTTCTTAACGGAAGGCACTTGGATGACATGCTTCATAGTCCACGGAAAGGAGCATCGGAACCTCCTCAGTCGTGTGTGTGAGACCTGGGTCTACCCCATTTTATTTAGGCCCTCTTGAGTTCCGAGGAGCAGTCAGACCCCACCAGTTGTTACTTCCGGACCATCTTATGAGAAGTCCTGATCCAGAAACGCCTCCAAGACGACGGCACTGATTAAAAATTTGTTAAATAAAAAAACAGCAAGAGAACAGAAGAATGTGATTAGATTTTCTCCTAGAACATCTTACAAGTTGACAATACATCCTTTGAAGTGCAAATCATCAGTGCGAATAAATATTGTACCGAAGACTACACAGGCATTATGCTATCAGTCACTCAGCCCCGCCACCGCCATCACACAAAGTTAAGAGCTTCTTCTCCACAAAAACAAATTAGGAATTTAGCAAATCTCCACCATTCATCCACGACCACAAGGAGGAGGAAGATGAGCGATGGCCTCATTGCTAAATCTGATTTCTTTAATTCCCATTAAAAGCAGTTTTCCTTTGTGCATAAAGATGGAGGCCAATATATCATCCAGTGATTGGATTAGGGAGGCTGCGCCAAGCGAGATGATGGCCAAAGCTCATCACTGCCGTGTGCCCAGGACCACAGGGCAGGACGCCATATGGAAAGGGACCTGGCACGGGCGAATTAGACTATGAGATTAGATGTGCAGCCTTATATTCATCTCTATCACCAGTGCGGGGGGCAACAGAGAGTTGCTAGAGATGGGCGAACCAGTACGATACAAGGTTTGTTACAGATTTTCCAAAAATATAGGGGTTTGCTGCTAGGAAATCAGAATTATACTATGGGGTCTCTACAGACCTCCGAGTATATTAAGTGGAAGCCCAGTGGAAGTGCATATAAAATAAAGAAACAGCGATACTCACCTTCTATCACCTATCTGGGGCACCATAGCGGCATCTGATCCTCTCTCAGGCCATCCTCCAGCTACTTGTGGTCTCAAGGGTGATGTTACAGGTGCTGAGTGATTGTTGTGGCCTATGATTTGGCCTCAGCGGTCACATGGGGCGCACTGATGTCACGGCACTTGTGTCATAGTATCATGATATCCCTCTGAACTGACATTACTCCCTTCACTGCCCTAGACCACCAGGTATACTGACATTAACTCCTTCACAGCCCTACACCACCAGGTATACGGACATTAACCCCTTCACAGCCCTACACCACCAGGTATACTTGCATTAATCCCTTCACTGCCCTAGACAACCAGGTATACTGACATTAACCCCTTCACAGCCCTACACCACCAGGTATACTGACGTTAACCCCTTCACAGCCCTACACCACCAGGTATACTGACTTTAACCCCTTCACAGCCCTACACCACCAGGTATACTGACATTAACCCCTTCACAGCCCTACACCACCAGGTATACTTGCATTAATCCCTTCACAGCCCTACACCACCAGGTATACTGACATTAACCCCTTCACTGCCCTACACCACCAGGTATACTGACATTAACCCCTTCACAGCCCTACACCACCAGGTATACTGACATTAACCCCTTCACTGCCCTAAACCACCAGGAATACTAACTTTAATATTTTCACTATCCTAGGCCACCAGGTGTACAGACATTAACCCATTCACTTCCCTAGACCACCAGGTATACTGAAATTAACCTGTTCATTGCCCTAGACCATCAGGCATGCTGACATTAACCCCTTCACTACCCTAGAACACCAGGTATTCTGAAATTAACCTATTCATTGCCCTAGGCCATCAGGCATACTGACATTAACCCCTTCACTACCCTAGACCACCAGGTATACTGAAATTAACCTGTTCATTGCCCTAGACCATCAGGTATACTGACATTAACCCCTTTACTACCCTAGACCACCAGGTATTCTGAAATTAACCTATTCATTGCCCTAGACCATCAGGTATACTGACATTAACCCCTTCACTACCCTAGACCACCAGGTATACTGACATTAATCATCTCACAGCCCTAGACCACCAGGCATACTGACACTAATCTCTTCCCTGCCCTAGACCACCAAGTATACAGATATTAACCCCTTCACTACCCTAGACCAGTAGTTATACTGACAATAACCCTTTCACTGCCATAGACCATTAGGTATACAAACATTAATAGCTTCACTGCCCTAGACCATCAGGTATACTGACATTAACCCTTTTACTGCCCCAGAATGTTAGGTATACTGATCAGTCATCAAATGAAGATTAGTGGGGTTCAACACCACAAACCACCACAGATCAGCTGTATGAAGGAGCAGCTTCCACTCCGCAGGCCATGTGACGTCATGTTCATTGGTCACATGGCCTGATCGCAGCTTATGCTATGTTCTCACCTGTGTTCGGGTTTCTGAAAAGTAATCCGCTTAAAAAAGTGGTTACCCTTGGACCCTGCGGAATGGGGAACGAAATCCCCAGGCGGAGATCAGGCGCAGGTGTGAACCTTTTTGTTTTGTTTTGCACCCACCCCTGACTTTGCAATAAATCCTGGACAACCCCTTAAAGCCTAAAAGAAAGTTGCAGAACTTTATTAGCTTTTACAAGGTTGGTGACATTTTCCCTTTAAGGATCACCATCCCTTTAATGTCCTGGAACAAGAGAATCCCTGACTAAAGAACAAGTATGTGACTAATGCAGAGTATTAATGACCACAGGGAAGCCGGGGCTTCTAAAACACCTCCTCGAAACAAAGACTCCAGCGGATTTATAATTAAAAACATTGCCCCATTGACATTCCCTCTGAAGCGTCGTCCACATATCAAAGCTCGGATGCTTTTCCCATTAATTCCAGTGCAGTGAACATCATGACGGGGGGCGCTCTGTGAACACATCATCTCATCTCTACATCAAATAATTCAGCTTAGTGAACATCAAAAATGCCAGAAATAGTGAAAATGATGGGTAAGAAGCTGCAGATCTGCCGTGTATAATGTATCAGAGAGCAAATCCCTCAGTACACGGGATCCGCAGCCAATGCACAATCCACTGTACAAAGATCACATCTCCGGGCAATGGGAGCCGCCATATTGTTTAATGATTAAAGGGTAGCTCTGAAGATTTTAACATTAAAACTGGGTATGTGCATGTTGGAGCGTATGCAGGATTTTCCAAAGTAGGGTCATGGCATGAGTTCCTCCGCACATTATAATGTTCTCCTTAGTGACCCCACACAGTATATTGTCCTATAAGTGCTCCCAAACAGTATAGTATGAGTACTAGGAGTGGTGAGTCCTATGAGTGGTGAGTAATAGGAGAGGTTACTTCTAGGAGTGGTGAGTACTAAGAGCATTCAGTACTAGGAGTGGAGAGTCCCAGGAATGGTGAGTCCTTGGAGTGGTGAGTACTAGCTGTGAAGAGTCCTCGGAGCAATGAGTTCTAGAAGCACTGAGTACAAAGAGCAGAGAGTACTAGGAGCACTGAACCCTAGGAGTGGTGAGTACTAGGATCATTAAGTAGTAGGAATGAAGAGTACTTGGAGCAGAGAGCCCTAAGAGTGGTGAGTCCTAGGAGTGGTGAGTAGTAGGCGTGTTGAGTCCTAGGGGTGGTGAGTTCTAGGAGTGGTGAGTACAAAGAGAAGAATACTAGGAGTGGTGAGTCCTAGGAGTGGTGAGTACTAGGAACATTGACTACTAAGAGCGGAGAGTATTACAAGCAGTAAGTCCTAGGAGTGATGAGTACTAGGAGCATTAAGTACTAGGAGCTGAGAAAGTGGAGCAGAGCAGCCTAGGAGTGGTGAGTACTAGGAGCGGTGAGTACTATCTAGGAGCAGTGAGTCCTAGGAATGGTGAATACTAGAAGCGGTGAGTGCTAAGAACAGTGAGTCCTAGGAGCGGTGAGTCCTAGGAATGGTGAGTACTAGAAGCGGTGAGTACTAGGAACAGTGAGTCCTAGGAGTGGTGAGTACTAGGAGCAGTGAGTACTATCTAGGAGCAGTGAGTCCTAGGAATGGTGAATACTAGAAGCGGTGAGTGCTAAGAACAGTGAGTCCTAGGAGCGGTGAGTCCTAGGAATGGTGAGTACTAGAAGCGGTGAGTACTAGGAACAGTGAGTCCTAGGAGTGGTGAGTACTAGGAGCAGTGAGTACTATCTAGGAGCAGTGAGTCCTAGGAATGGTGAATACTAGAAGCGGTGAGTACTAAGAACATTGAGTCCTAGGAGTGTTGAGTACTATCTAGGAGCAGTGAGTCCTAGGAATGGTGAGTACTAGAAGCAGTGAGTACTAAGAACAGTTAGTCCTAGGAGTGGTGAGTACTAGGAGCGGTGAGTACTATCTAGGAGCAGTGAGTCCTAGGAATGGTGAATACTAGAAGTGGTGAATACTAAGAACATTGAGTCCTAGGAGTGTTGAGTACTATCTAGGAGCAGTGAGTCCTAGGAATGGTGAGTACTAGAAGCAGTGAGTACTAAGAACAGTTAGTCCTAGGAGTGGTGAGTACTAGGAGCGGTGAGTACTATCTAGGAGCAGTGAGTCCTAGGAATGGTGAGTACTAGAAGCGGTGAGTACTAGGAACAGTGAGTCCTAGGAGTGGTGAGTACTAGGAGCAGTGAATCCTAGGAATGGTGAGTACTAGGAGCGGTGGAGCAGTGAATCCTAGGAATGGTGAGTACTAGGAGCGGTGAGTACTAAGAGAGGTGAGTCCTGGGAACACAGAGTACCAGGAGTGGGATAACAAACAAATGGAAAAAAATTATGCAATTGTAAAACTGTGGGATGACTACACAGAATTAGTTTGCTGTCTGTTACCATGGAGACGCATAGTCTGTGTAGGATCTGCAGAAGCAAAATGGTAAGGAATTTTTAATTAAGGCCAATTGCAAAGTTGTTTCACTTTTCATTCAATATTAATTGGTATAGTAAAAAAAAATAGTTTTGTGAAGGTGTAACCGTTGCGACCAGGGCTGTGCAGGTGGAGTTGTGGTTGGAGTTGTGATGTCAGAGTAGCAGCCAGTTATGGATGGCATAAGAGTCGAAGTCAGAAAAAGTTATCGACTCTGACTTCAAAATAACCTGATTAATAAATTATTATATTACACCATTAATGATATTATCATCAGAGGGTCTTGTGCGGACTCTTTTGTCTCAGGGGCACTGAAGTTTCGTTTTTGTGGTCTGTTCTTCTCTTGGCTTTTTTTCGAGAGTAGAGGAGCTTTGCTGTTTCTGTCTGACCCTGTTGTCAGCCATTTATGAAGGAGTCAGAGTTGGACTGTGGCAAAATAGAGGAGTCGGAGTCAGTGGTTTGGTCTACCAACTCCACAGCCCTGGTTGCCCCATACACGGTCACACATTCATTGGAATGGACGCCATATAATACTAAATTTCCCCATAGTGATAACTACATGCATACACGCTGGGATTGTTACTGCAGCTTTGGGTGTAACTGGAGAAGATAAAAAAATCATCAAGTTTATTTTTACAGTTTTCCTGACCTTGACCATATCCGAGCACTGAATCTAATTGTCTCGAAGGGCCGCGTCTTTATTTCCGACACCTCAATGTCTAGTTCAGGCCCGGATTGTGACATGGAGAAGGCGAGGTGTTTCATCAGTGCGGAGACTCGCGTCTTGTCAGTTCTACATTTGCAGGGTCAGTTCAGCCGACTGAACAGATGGTGAGGAAATTTTCATCGGCCTGGACTCAAAGTGTATTCAGCAGATGTCTGTGACTGAGGACGACCTCGTCTGGCAATAACTTAATATCTGCCGTTTTCCGTCCACGTATGACGGTTCGTCTTTGTAAATATATGAGGGCCACCATTAATACCGACTCTTTGATGCCTCTCTGCAGAATATTACCGCAAGCTGGATAACACGGAAAAAAAATTCATCCAAGTCTTTGAAAGCCAGAAGAGAATTCCCCGTAAATAACCAGTAATCAGAAATCAAGATTTCTAGTGATTTTCCGAGGTCGCCGCTTCACTAAGCCCTACTTGAACAAGATTTCCATTGCTTGCTTGATTTTGCATGTGGCGCTATAGCGTGAATTATTTATTATTCCTATCACGGATACATCACTAGATACGAAAGTCTATTGGTTTTGCATGTACAAGACAGATTCAAGGTGACGGAGACCCCTGTAAACACATCTAGGAGGGTCACATTTGGTTGAGAGGAAGAGTAATACTGTCCCAAAAAATACTGTGACCAAATAATATCATCCCGCAGCGCCTTAGGTTGGGTCATCAATAAACGATCAGTAGAGTCTGGCATCTGGGACCCCCACAGATCACCTGGTTGAAGAGGCTGCAGTGTATGGGTGAGTGTGCATTGTATTTGGTATTGCAGCTTAGTCGCATTCACTTGAATGGGACTGAGCTGCTCCAGCACCATGAACATGACATCATCAGAACAGGGAAGAGGCCTCTTTAAACAGCTCCTGAGTGTTGAACTCTCCCCCCAATCACGTATTACGACCCATTCTAAGGATAGGCCTTGGAAAATCCTATTAATGGTCTGCCAAGCCTAACAGCGACACAGATGGTCAATGTTCCTGTGCAGGGTTCAGGCGCCTGTACAGTGTTTTTGGCCCCACTGAATGATGTAGTCACTAATAGCACCCCCTACAGACCTCATTAACTTAAAATGAGGTCTGTCGTGGTTTCCATTATTTTAAAGGGAAGAACTGCACTTCCTTAAAGGGAGTGTGTCACCAGACCGCAGCATATCAACCCAGCCTGTAGATCAATAGGTTAGGGTCACCTGAATCATACGGTGTTTTCCCCTTGTGAATCGCTGCTTCCATTGCTGAGCTATCGCATTTTTGTCAATATGCAAATGAGCTCTATGGAGCTGCCATTGCTCCAGAAGGGTAAGGGTCAAATGCGATATCTCGGCAACGGAGACACCGATTCACAACGGGAAAACACCGCATGATTCAGGTGACTCTAACCTATCTATCTGCAGGGCTGCGTTGATATGTTGGGGTCTGGTGACACACTCTCTTTAAGAGTACTCAGTTAATACTTCTTGTCACCAGGAGGGCACTTGGCTTGAAAAGGTTGTGTATCACCACTATAGGGAAATTATGGGACCAGACTTCCTTCCTCCGGGCCCGACAGCCCTGCAATGACATGCAATGTGTTACACGGTGGAGCCGCTATAAAGCGCTGTATGTTGTAAATTATAAATTCCCTCTTATTATTACATTTTCTTTAACAATTAACAGGTAATGAGGTAAATAATCCCGCCGGCTCGGCGCACTAATTAAACCACGAAGATAGCAGCTATAAAACACTCTGCGCGTGAGACCAGCCTTATATTTTGGTGCTTTGTAATGGGCTGCATACACAATGTGTGTCCCAGCGTGAAGGTATTATGTAAAATTTCACGTTTGCTTAGGGGATGAAGTGACCTTTAAAAAAACGCATTCCTGCAGAATTCTGTAAATGGCGTCAACCAAAAAAACGAGAACGGTAGAGCATCTCTATACAGGAAGATTAATTATATATTCCACCTCCTGCCGGAGCTGCGCTCTGTTATCAGTGCAAATGGAAAACATCACAGGAACAGGAGCTGGTGATATTACAAAGCGGTCATCCTACTGGATCAGAAATCTATGACGATGGACAATCGGCTTGGCTTGGCTAATTCGGCTCTGCTACATCTTTACAAATTTTTAAATAGGACAAAAATTTGTCACTTAGAGTGACCCATAATTTTAGAAGTAGTGAAATGGGGTCAGTGTACTATGGCCCTGCTGTTAATATTGTTACTAGCACAACTGAAAGCAAAGGATCCACTGCCTATACTTTTGGGGGTCGCTATAGGAGATTACGAAAATCTGTGTTCATGGGATCGATTTGATCTCCTAATACAAAGCTCCAAATCCCCTGCCTAGACATGGCATTACATAATACAATTTTGCCTACCTCTATTCCCCACTAGGGGGAGCCCATGAGCTGACTTATTCTGCTGGTATAGAGTTCAATATATAAACTGTCTGTAGTAAGATCTCAAGCTCCCCCTAGTGGTGCCTGCAGGCAGACACAATCTTATCATGTACCACTATGCCTCTGCAAGGGATCTGGAGCTCTGTGTCAGTAAAAAGGACCTTCGACCCTCTAAAGATATGTTAAGAAATTAATCTGTACAAAATGTTGACCCTAAAACTGACATGTGGACATTCACTTTAAAGGGGTTGCCCAGGATTAAAAAAAATATTATGTGATATTGCAGCTTAGTCCTATTAACTTCATTAGACATGCAGTACCAAAAACAACCTATAGGAAGGAGGGGACTTATTTTGGACAAAAGCCAACCTTTTCTTCGACTCCTGGACCACCCACGGACATGTGATGGTTATCAGGTGATTGTGAATTTTACTTGCAATACCATGCCAGACCACACGGTGCGCTGTTATAGAAAAAAGTGTTTTTTTTATTGTGGCAACAGCATAAGGCTCTGCCACTTGTGCACATGTAGGCCAATACTCACCTAGTGGTAGAGATAGTAAGTACAGGAACTTCCCACTTCCTGCTTCAAAGCAACAACTAGCACATTGTGATAGTGACGTGTTCCGCTAATGTCACACATCGCACACTGCCGATCATGGCAGCTTCTGCCTTTCCTATTACTGTACAGATTTCCTCTGAGCCTCGCAGCTGACACATCCCATACTGACAGGTTAATTGGTTTCCTGTGAACTAAGCCCCAGTGTGAGAACATTTCCTCATGTATATGCCGAACCTCACGTATATGTGGACTAAAACCATCACAACAACTGCTATTATATACCCCCCATGGGGATTGTCAATGCAGTGATTTGGGGAGGTGGTGATGTCAGGGCCGTAAATATAAAGGTTCTGGGGCCCTGGTGCAAAAGCACAGATTGGACCCCCTCTGAATCTTATCCTTATAACCATCAGCCACTCCCATCCGTACCTTTAACACAATCTACAGTACATTTCTCTTTCCTTCTCTATCTGGCCCAGACCACCATGAAGATCTGTACGCAACATATCTGTGCGCAGTCAGTGCCCCCCAAATAGACATCGTGCCCCCTTTTGTGCCACAACCTCCGGCACAGAATCCATCCTTGACCATATGTTGCTGACCATCTGCTGTTTTTTGCCATTAAAGGGTTATTTTTCACCTTTCTGACAGTGGAAGGCTGTGTATCATAAATTTACGGTGCACATACTGCCAGCCATCAAAGGGAATCAGAAAAGAGATCGAAGAAGTTTATCCAGCCCTAGGGTAGTGAAGGTGACCTGTGGGCCCCCCTAGTTCCTGAGCTTAGTCGGTGCTGAAACCATTGAAACCCCTATAGTTATGCCAGTGGGTGAATATTTTGCCTATGGAGACAACTGCAGAAAACCCGAGGCACATTGCTAGTTTGTCCGCATTGACTGGGGTAGCAGATTTTAAGGCAGAAAAACAGTGTGAACTGAGATGCAGATTTTTTGTTACAGATTTTGCTGTGTTTTTTTTTTTTTTTTATTAAGCCAGGAGTGGGTTTAGCAGAAGGGAGAACTATAGGCAGTCTCTATATATCCCCAATTCGTTTTGAAGTCACTCTTTGCTCAAAATACCTCAGCAAAAACTGTAACAAAAAAATGCAGCTTTTCTGCAATGTGTGGATTCAGCCTAAGGCTAAGGCCCCACGCTGCGAAAAAGCTGTGTTTTTTTTTTTGCTACAAATTTTTTCCTTTTTTTTTTTTTTTGAGCCAAATCCAGGAGAGAATTTAGCAGATAGGAAAAGTATAAGAACTTTCTATATGTTTCCAGTTGCTTTTGTAGTCTCTCCTGGCTTTGGCTAAAATAAAAAGCAGCAAAAACTGTAACAAAAAATACACAGCTTTTCCGCACTGTGGGTATATTCTGATTATTTCTTGTTATTTCTAGTTATTAGTTTCTAGTTATTTCCAGATAACCCGCTGATTGGTGGCGGTCCTCGACCGATCATAAGTATGGGGGTACACGCGTCCGGTCATGCATGTGCAGGTCCATTCACTTCTATGGGACGGCCAAACATAGTCAAGTACAGTGCATGGCGATAAAATATGTAAATTTGGAGTACCTGAATATCTCAGCGCTCCATTATCTTGCAGGGTCAGGGGTCAGCGGCGTACAAGCTCAGCTATGCTCAGGATGAAGCATTCTGCCATAGCTGAGCGTCTCTTACGTCGTCCTTTAATACTAGGGATGCAGAAAGTCAATTACAAGAGGATAAAATCCCTTTGGCATTCACACAACTATATGTTCAATTATCAGCAGGATCATGTCAGGCTGCTCTCAGACGTGTCACGCCGCTCCGAGATGCGGCGATATTCCTGTCCAGTGATGGTGATCCCGCATTCATTATAGATGTTATAATCTCCGGTGAATTTTTTCTTATTTTTGTATTTTATGTAGATTTTTGCCTGTTCACATCCATGGCATGTTGATTTGCCACGGCAGGCTTCCAGGAAGCGCACTAGTGCAACCTCAGGCTTCACGCACACAACCGACCAGTCCAATATTTCTAGATCTGCCCTAGAAATATTGGAACGGACCAGAGCTCGAATTCTGATGGTTGCAAGTCATTCGTAGGTTACATGATATAGACACTAGAGATGAGCGAACTGTTTTTTTCTCAAAAATTTTGGGTTCGATGAAACCTAAAATTTTTGGGGTTCACCTAATATGAACAGAGGAACTATTATAATAGTCTAATAATCCGAGGTCAGGGAAAGTGTCTAAAAATAATAATAAAAAAAATACTCCCCAATTGACCACTAAGGCCCAGTCACGTGACCTGAGGCTGATGACATCAGGGAGAGAGCTGGATGACATCACGGACGCCCAGGGAAGCAGACAGGAATGCTGGAGGATGGAAACGTGTTTTTTAAAATTTTTATGCACCCGCCCGGGCCTCTTATTATTCGACTTTTTATGGGCCTGAAGAATATTATATAGCAAAAAACGAATCTTCCTGTCGAACCTCAGGAATATCCACAAAACGAATCTTGCAGTGTTCACCCGTCACTAATAGACACGGTGAAGGTGAAGCCAAAGGAATCTTTTTTTTTTTTTTTTAACTAGAATAGAACAGTTGCCCATAGCAACCAATAAAAACTCAGTTTTCATTTTTCAGGAGCAGGTTAAGAAATAAAAGATGAGCTGTGATTAGTTGCCATGGGCAACAAACACAGTCCTCCTGTTAGACAGCTTTGATAAATGAGGCCCAATGGGATTAGTTACCCCTAGCAACCAATCACAAAGTAGCTTTTATTTTGCAGGCAGTTGCTATGGGCAACCAAGACAGTTTTGCCTTTAGACAATTTTCATAAACCTTCCCCATTGTGTGAGTGTAGCGCAGATTCATGAAACAGTCTCAAAACTATCGGTGTCATCCACAGCAACTAATCACAGCACAGCTTTCATTTTTCAACTGCACTACAAGAAATGAAGCTGTGCCATGATTGGTTGCTATGAGCAAAAAATGGGGTTCCTAAATCCCCCATCTGGGGCAGATTTACTAATGTGGTGTAAATAAAGCAAAGTTTGGCTCATTTCTGGCCGGGTGTTGCTTTGGTTTTAAGGGGTTGTCCAAGGAGTTTCATGTTATTTACTTCCTCTGGGTATTTATTCACGTTGCTCTGCTCCCTCTCTCCACTAGTTAGTTGCTATGGGGGTTGCCTTTTACTATAGTAACCTATGAAAACGGCATAGTAGAGAGGAGGTGGGGTGACCCGAGGGCCGGGTGCTGGCTCCAATCGAGTGACCCAGGGTCAGAACCAGCCCAGTTCTCCCAGGTCCAGTTTGAGTAAATCCCCAGAGGAAGTAAGTAAAATTAAAGTCCTTGGACAATCCCTTTAGGCTAATTCCCCACTTTGCGGAAACGCAGCTGATTTTGTTGCAGTTTTTTGAGTCAAAGCCAAGAATGACTACAAAAGGAATGGGAAATATATAGGAAGTTCTTATACTTTTACCTTTTGCTCAATCCACTCCTGGCTTTGGCTGAACAAACCGCAACAAAATCTGTAATAAAAAAAGCTACGTTTCTGCAATGTGGGGCCTCAGCCTAAACCTGTTTTCTGGGCTAGGTTCACACCTGCGCTCAATGACCATTCTGGAATTCCATCTCCCATTTCGCTTGAAAAATGCCTGCATTTTTCAGGCAGAAACAGGGCGGACCGTATTATATTCCGCTTTTTAGCGGATTGGGTTTCCATTTTTCGGGTCCCCAAGCGGACCCGAAGAACAGAAACCCCAGTGCAGGTCTCTGAACCTAGCATTAGATGAAAAGGGGCATGGTTTAGTGGAAAATTAAATTGAAATGTGCCAAAATTGTGTAAATTGTGTAGTTGGTGTAAATGTGCAGCCAGGCAGTTCATGCGCTAAATTTATCAAACAAAGTCACTGCAATAAATCTGGAGCAATATCACATTGCCTAAATTTATACTATGTATGGCTAGCTTCACATCTTTGCCGGGCACATATGAGAACCAGAAGAACGGAAAAACTGGTTGCAGAAATAGCAGACACGAATGGGGTCTGTCGGGTGACCATCGGATGTCCATTATGTTTAACTAAAATCGCTGGTCAAAAAAAGTCAGGCTTATGGGACTTTTCCGTCCAGTGATTTCTGGCAGATCCGAGCTGGACGGACACCTGGCGCAAATGTGAACCCATTGCAACTAGTAAAAGTACGCCTCGATGTCTAGTTGTGGGAAACCATATTTGCCAACTGTCCTGAATTTGGTGAGATTATACCAAATCTTGCAAATTTTTCTTGGTTAACTCGGTCCAAAAACAGGGTCGGGTTTGCAGTGACATCATCTCACTGTAGCATTAAAATACGATGATGTCGACGTCCCCCACATGACCACTGATGCCCAATCACAGGCTTTGGCGGTGAAATGGGGACTGGTAAAGATGGCGGACAGCCCAGGAAGAAGACCGTAGCATTGGAGAATGCCGTGACGCAACTCCAAACCTTCCCTTAAAGAGACCTCAGAGTATAATAATCAGCTTTGTTGGATTAATAAGAAGTGATCCCTAAAAGTGATGGGCTCCTTACAAACCGGTTCCCCCAACACTAGTCATACATGTTTTTAAGTCCCAGTAGGTGACAGGGTCATGTGATCTTCTGACATAATATACTGCAATATGGCTGTATTTTATAAAGTTGTAGCAGAGTCGAATTTGTAATTTGGCATTGTGGAATCCATGATCTTACGTGGTACTGCGGGCACACAATATATGACCTATAGAGTTTAGGTGACAAGTTCAGCTCTGCTTCATCTCTGCCCTATTCCCTGGCGATTACAATGTCATATGTCGTCGTCTCATTAGACTGATATACGGCGTATATACCTACATCCAGTCAGGCTGACGCCGGGAGGGTTCGGGCCTGTAAACTACGCTCGGCGCTGTGGGCTCCGGGTCATTAGCTGGTTTGCCACAGCAGGAACTGAGACACTAATCTTATTTTCTTCCTCTACACTCCAGGCCCTTAGGGAGCTAAAAGCCAACTAAAATCCCTATTGATTACCTCCCCCCCATGCCTTAGAGACCTGAATACTCTAAATCCCCAAGTGCTCCTGCTTCCTCGCTTTTGGTTCTAGAATCTTAAAAAATCACTTTCCGCTGATGTAATATTGGAGGTGCAGAATTCATGGTGCCTCTTCCCGCTCGCTGTGGGTAACGTTACCTTGGTGAATAGTTAGAGGTCGTTGATTCCTTTGGGTTTTTAGGCTTGCAGTAACTTTCTTTCATTCCGACATTTCGGATATGATATATTCAATGGATGTTCAGTCCGCATGGAGAGACCCGGGTGGTGCTGAAAGGACAGCTCCCTACTGAGTGCCCGACACGTCTTAGCAGGGAATCTTAAAGGAATTTTCCAATTTTATGAAGAAAGCTGAATCATTGTGTAATGGAATGTTCTACAAATATCTGATATACATTTCTTCATCATCTTCAAGAACTCTGCTTGCCGACAGTGAACATGCACGTGCAGAGACTAAAACTTACGCAGACCGTATACACTCATTGACAAAAAAAATCTTGCACCAAGAAGGAGTTGTTGGAATAGAATGAAACCTTCTCAGTGTGAATAATGATCTATGGAAGTGATGACAATATTACAGCCAAAGGAGGTTATTGGGAAAACTACAATTTGTCCTAGGCACTTTTGGTGCCTCTAGCCTGGATACAAGATGAGACATGGAGGTATACAGGTTCTGTATGGTAATCTGCAGTACATTTACCACAGAGGTTACAGCTGGGCCTGTAGATCCTGCACACTCATAGGATGGCGAAATCCCCGCTGGTCCCATAAATGGTGGATTGGTGATAAGCCTGGTGACCGGGCAGGACCAGGAGATGTTGTAATGTGTTGGAGACATTTCTGGGAAACCCTTGTGTGTGTGTGTGGGTGAGCATTATCCTGCTGGTGCCAGTAGTCCGCCCTGCCATGAGAGACAACACATATGGCCGCAGGATGTCCTGTATATGTCACTGAGCTGTTAGTGCCCTCGTATCACTACTAGGGGTGACTGACTGTGCTATGTGATGGCTCCCATATCATCACAAGCTGGGGGCAGTGTGTCACTCCACAGCACAGACGGGATTGAAGCGCTCACCATGAGTGCTTTCTCGTTCACGACACCACTGCAAAAGGGTGACATTGTCTGGCTGTCAATGGGGTGACATGTAATGGATGCAGTGACACCAAATTTCCTTCTGCTAAGTACCTGGAAATTGTACAGGTAGAGACAGGGAGAGTAATGAAGGCGCCCCCTGTGTCTGAATGGTGGACAAGGAAACTGTCAAAATAACCATCCTGTTTATCTCAGTCCAATAATGCTGTCAAAATCTGTCAACTGGACAAAATGTCTTTCTGCGTCATAGAGGCATGTCTAGCAGTCACCGATCTCACTACCTCAAAGTAGCCTCTGAGATCTTTTTTATATAGCAGCAGAGAAAGCCTTATACGGAACATTAATTAGAGCATCACTTATTTTATAGTGGCTGTTCTTGGTATTACATGTAATTCCCATTCACTTCAATGGGATTGAACTGCTGCTGTATCATGTGACTGATGACTGTTCCTTTCAGCAGGGCCAACGTGTCTCCCTCACCACACTGGGGCTGGATAAACTTATTTGATCTGATTTCTGATCCCCTTTGATGGTCGGCAGTCTGTGCATCGTAAATTTATTCCCCCTGCCCTCTGGTACACTGGAGTGAGAAGATTTATGATACACAGCCTCCCATTGTCAGAAAGGAGACAATTAACCTTTCAATGGCTGACACAGCAGTTGATCGGTAGCATATAGTCAAGGGGAGACTGAGATAGAGACAGTGGCACAAAAGGGGGCACCTACAGGGGACAGGAATGATGGGAAGCTTGTGTGCATAAACATGTTGTAAATAAGTTTTAATGGATAGAGAAGGAAAGGGAAATGTAAATGCTGCAAAACTGTAGGATGGGAGCGACTGATGGGTGTGAGAAGTTGTGCAAAGGGGCCCAAGGTGAGCTTTTGCACCAGGACCCATGAGCCTTTTGTTACGTCTTTGACCTAAGCACTTGCCTCTGGACCGCCCACCAGACACTTCAATCTCATTTACATATCAGACCCAGCGCAGTAAAAGGCAGAAAGGAAATGACACAGAAAATCCTGATGTAAAACAACAAGGGAAGAATACTGCGGATCTAAAATATAGATATCATGTACATGATGTCTTCATGGCGGGGGTCTATCCGCTCTCTGCTGCTTGGTGACAGATCCTATGAAGTGTGAATACTTCCCGACACTTTTCTTAACACCAAATACAGAAATCAGGATCCTGGAGCTCAGACCTGATAACAGCGTAACTCAATGATACCCCAACAGTGCTCACTGCCTATAGTCCTGCAATACAGCGGCGTCCAGGACTTGTCATAGTTAGATGGTCCTATCAGTAATTCACAACCGTGATTCTCACTCCAGCACGCAGACTAATATCTGACAGCAGGGCCCCCGGGACACAGCACGAGCTTTACTCTCAATGAACATTGTAAGTGACAAAAGAGAGGAAGATGGGGAAAGCAATTCCCTTATTTAAGTGAATATAGAGGTGCACACATATACAGATAGATGCACACCTCTGACTCAATAATACCCTCATTATAAAGTCAGTAAACAGTGTCACTCCATAGTATACATAATGTCACCATACTGTACATATATTTAATGACACTATATAGTACACATCAATAATACTGTCATACTGTACCCATAACTGGTACCACTATATAGTCCACATGAAAAATACTGACATACTGTACACATAACCGGTACCACTATATAGTACACATGAACAATACTGACATACTGGACACATAACTGGTACCACTATAGTCCACATGAAGAATACTGCCATACTGTACACATAACCGGGACCACTATATAGTTAAAATGAATAATGTTGCCATACTGTACACATAACTGACACCACTATATAGTACACATGAATAATACTGCCATACTGTACACATAACCGGGACCACTAAATAGTTCAAATGAATAATGCTGCAATACTATGCATATATCTAGTACCACTAAAGTACAAATACACTATTTCTGCTTTGTTGTAGTTAGAGCTACTACCGTTTTATAGTACAAATGAATCATTGTTGCCATACTGTACACATAACTAATATAATATAGTAGAAATTAATAATGATACCATATTGTACACATACTGTAACTAATGCCACAATATAGTACACATTAATAATGCTTCTATACTGTACACATAACTCGTACCACTACATAATGCAAATCAATAATTGCTGTCCTACAATCCAAATATCTACTACCACTATATAGTACAAATCTAGAACTACTATATCATACAAATAATATTGCTGCCATACAATACACATAGCTAGTAACACTATATGGTACACATTAATAATGCTGCTACTTATACATATAACTAGTACCCCTATATACAACACCTGAATCAATAATGCTGCCATAGTGTACACATAACTAGTAACACTACATAGTACAAATGAATCGTTGCTGCCATATTGTCTCAAGAAATCCATTTGGTTTGCAGTCTTGTGACCATCATGCTCGGCAACACTACACCGCCATCTTTGGGCACACAATGTGTCTTGCAACCCTAGCCTGATATATTGTCCACTGAAGAAAATAAGAGATATGCAAATGTACAGGCAAAAAAAATCCCACTAGATATAAAGCTAAAAGGATTTCACTCGTAATCTCCAATTTGTGTTCACCGCAGTATATATATATATATATAAACAGGTATATATGTATAGATAGATATTTCCTTCTAGATTGTCTGAATCCATTTCACGGTTGAATTCACACAGAGAATTGCGGAGAACTGAAGACTGAATAAGTACGACAAGTACAACTGAACAACGACTACACAGGACTGGCGAGAGACCAAATCCTGACTACTAAGGCTATGTAAGACTGATGAAAGACAAAATCCTGCTGGCACGGTGGCTCAGTGGTTAGCCTTGTAGCGCCGGAGTCCTAGATTCGAATCTGACCAAAGATCTGTAAGGAGTTTGTAGGTTCTCCCTGTGTATGCGCTGTGGAATATGATTGATAGCGATATATAAGTAAGCCAAAATCAAATCCTGCCTGGTGAGAGATTAAGACAAGACTGATGGGAGACCAAATCCTGACGGCGACTACAAAAGACTTGTGAGAAGCCAACCCCTCACCACTGATTCTACACAAGGCTGGTGAGAGACCAAATCCTGATTACTAAGGCCATGTAAGACTGGTGAGAGACCAAATCCTGATTACTAAGGCCATGTAAGACTGGTGAGAGACCAAATCCTGATTACTAAGGCCATGTAAGACTGGTGAGAGACCAAAGCCTGCACGGTAGTTCAGTGGTTAGCCTTGCAGCACTGGAGTCCTAAGGTTGAATCTGACCAAAGACAACATCTGTACACAAGACTGGTGGGAGACCAAATCCTGACTGCTGAGAGACCAAGCTGAGATTATATAAGACTGATGAGAGACCAAGCCCTGAGTACACAAGACTGGTGGGAGACCAAATCCTGACTGCTGAGAGACCAAGCTGAGATTATATAAGACTGATGAGAGACCAAGCCCTGAGTACACAAGACTGGTGGGAGACCAAATCCTGACTGCTGAGACTAAACCCTGCATGGTGGCTCAGTGGTTAGCACTGGAATCCTTGGTGAGAGACCAAACCCTGACTACTGTCTTCTACTACCATACAGCACATTTGCTCCCAGTCAGTGATTCACATCTATTTCTATTATTGTTGGTAACGCCATCATGCGTAATCCGTGCTGCGCAGGTGGAAGACACATTTCCCTATCTCACTGTAACCACTTTAGCGGCCCCCTCCGCGCCCACGCAGAGCTCTTCCAGACAGCGGTGTCTCTCCGGAGCGCCGAGCTCTCAAATTAAAACAGACAAGAGGGATAATGAAATCATTTACATCAGAATCGTCCCGTGGTCGCCAGTTTTAATACTTCTGCCAATTAGATCTTGTAGTAACCGTCTGCACCACCAGCGCTGTGGGGGCGATTTAACCCTTGAGAGACCAAGGATGGGACTTTGTGGCCATAGACTATTCTTATCCTGGCCAGATGCTGTAGCACTATAAAGCCCATCAGACCCTGCGGAGTCCCTGGATGGTCACTGAGGAGGAGCGCTGCTCTGGTCATGGGGTGGAATAAGGCAGGAGAACTATTAGAACTGTTCCCCTGGCCCCTACACATCCATGTCAGCTCCATAATGTCTGCATCCTGGAAGATGGTCACATTGATAGGAGCCAAGAGATAGATCACAGCACATAAATACAGCATGCCACAGGAGGATGTAGAGGAGGGGTCAGCAAAACTGCAAATATTTAAATCTAATTTATATAAGCATATTGTGCTGGTGAATAACATGATGTTTTCTTCTCCGTTCACCTCCAGAGCTGCATTTACAATTCTGTTGGCCTAGACTTGTAATGCAGAATAACCACACATTGATATATGAGGTACAGGACAATGACATACTGACACTTGGGGTACAGGATCATGACACACTGACACTTGGGGTACAGGATCATGACACACTGACACTTGGGGTACAGGATCATGACACACTGACACTTGGGGTACAGGATCATGACACACTGACACTTGGGGTACAGGATAATGTCACGTTGACACTTGGGGTACAGGATCATGACACACTGACACTTGGGTTATAGGATAATGACACGCTGACACTTTGGGTACAGGATAATGACAGGCTGACACTCGGGGTACAGGATAATGACACGTTGACACTTGGGGTACAGGAGAATGACACACTGACACTTGGGGTATAGGACAATGACATTTGGGTTACAGGATAATGACAAAATGACACTTAGGGTACAGGACAATGATATTTGGGGTACAGGATATTGACAGGCTGACACTTGGGGTACAGGATAATGACAGCCTGACACTCAGCGTGCCACTATCCTGTACCCCAAATGTCATCATCCTGTACCCTAAGTGTCAGTGTGTCATTATCCTGTACCCCAAGTATCAGTGTGTCATTATCCTAGACCCCAAATGTCATCGTCCTGTACCCCAAGTGTCAGCGTGCCACTATCCTGTACCCGAAATGTCATCATCCTGTACCCTGACACTTGGGATACAGGACACTGACACTTGGGGTACAGGATAATGCCACTTGGGGTACAGGACACTGACACTTGGGGTACAGCATAATAACAATTGGGGTACAGGATAATGACACTTGGGGTACAGGATAATGACACGGGGTACAGGACACTGACACTTGGGGTGCAGGATAATGACATTTGTGGTCAGACATTTCCGTCCCTCTCCGCGCTCTCCTGTGTTTGCCGCGCACATCACACTGTACAGTCGTCATTACGGATGCTCCAACATGTTGTGACATCTAAGGTGTCGCTGACAATGAAATCCGCATTAACTTTCCATTCACACAGACGATTCTCCGCTCCCCGTTCCTGCGCTCTGTGATTGATGAGTCTGTCTTGTTTCCAAGAGCCACTTCGATGCCTTCAAATATGTTGGCAGCAAATTGTCAGCCAAGCTTTCTGGAGGATCTGTTGTTGGAAGCGACGAGGTCTGTTTGCCTTTATATTAATATTCAGAGGCCCCCGATGAACACACAATATTAGGGGGAAATTAATTTAACCCTCGAAAAGCAAGTTAAGATGTAATATATATGGTAAGGCTCAAGGTGGAAGTTGTGGTGAAGGAAACAATGTATCACGTGGACATTGGTGGAAACAGCAACATGTGTACAGAAATAAAGGGGGCGCCAGAGCAAAAATATAATGGAGACCCCAATTGTGTATACCTGTAGTACTACACCATATATCTATACATCCATATACAACATATACGCTCATCCTCCTTCCTTTCCATGACTCTTAGATCTCTTCTTTCTTTTTATTTATCCTTACATTGTAGGACATGTCCACCTAAGACCTCAACAGATCTGAACCTCCACCAACTTCTTTTCATCCTTTAATAGGTCTTGTTCCACTGATTTCGGCGCAGTTGGAATTCTTTCTCTAGCCCCCACCGTTCCTGAGCAATTGATTAGTTTTGGTGCCTGATATGATATCTAAGCTCTCTAATGTCAAGTGGATGGTATAAGATAGAAACAAACAAAGGGGCAGGGTTCTGAGTTCTAACACTATCTGGCTCTGATAGGACAGTGTCTCAGAGCTCTGAGTCACGCCCCCTTGCCTGTTCCTGTCTGACACCACCCACTTGATATTAGGGAGTCTAGTTAGCCTATCAGGCACCAAAGCTAACTGAACTGATTGCTCAGGAACGGTGGGGGCTAGAGGAAAAATTCTAACTGTGCTGGAATCAGGGGTACCTATTAAAGGGTGCCAAGACTGGGCATTGGTGGAGGTGGTGAACTGTCCCCTTGAGCTGAACTCATTGTGCTCAGCTTTTCATCTGTAGATGCTGCCAATAAAACTGGATCATTCAAAGTGGACAATTCCTTTAAGAATAAGTGATGAACAAACTGAACCCCATCTGTTAACTTATCAGTCAGTAGAATCCAATGGATAAACAGGCAAAAGGGAACCCAACCATTGCTGATTTGTTACATGTACAGCAATTTGCTAACCTTAGGTATGACTGGAAGGAATTAGTTTTCTGGGTACATCCAGATATTCTGGAAAAATCCACTTGGATTTCATTCTCCTACACTGAAAAGAGTGAAATCTGGCGTGACATTGGACTTTCTGCAGATTCATTTTCACAATGATTTTTTTCCACAGTCTATATGAGATTTCTTAGACCATGTTCACATGGCAGTGTTTTTCACATAGTTTCTGATGTGTAGTCTGTGCTAAATCCCCATAAAGTCCCCTCCTATGGATTTCAGTAGTTAATAGGACACAGATTTTTTTTTTATCCATGTCAATAAGTCAAGTCAACACATCGAACAGATATCATGTGGATTACCACACAGGGATTAGCTCCATGGACTGCAAATAGGTGGCAACATTTTTCACAGATCTGCAGCAAATTCTCTTACAAATACCCATAAGATTTTTACACATGAAAAATCCATCATGTGAACATACCCTTAAACTTTCATCCCGATTTTTGCTGAAAATGTGTTTTGGCTCTGCTCAACTTCAAATCTGGATGGAAGATCTGCAGTGCATCTGCTACGTGTGACCGTACCCTTATGTTAGGAGATTCTTATTCAGATATCATGGATCCACCATCCATAGGACAATCAGAGACCTTCACTGGTCATGAGTCCACTATCTATAGGGCAATGAGAGGACATCACTGGTCAGGGTCCACCATTCATAGGGTGATGAGGGATCTTCTGCGGCAAGGGGTCCACCATCCATGGGCCAATAAGAGATCTTCACAGGCAAGGGGACAACCATCCATAGGGCAGTGAGGGATCTTCTGTGGCCAGGGTTCCACCATCCATGGAGCAATGAGAGACCTTCACCGGCCAGGGGTCTACCATCCATAGGACAATGAAAGACCTTCACTGGTCAGAGTCCACCATCTATAGGGCAATGAGAGACCTTCACCGGCCAGGGGTCCACCTTCTATAGGGCAATGAGAGAATATCACTTGTCAGAGGTCCACCATTCATAGGGCAATGAGAGATCTTCATAGACCAGGGGACAACCACCCATAGGGCAGTGAGGGATCTTCTGTGGCCAGGGTTCCACCATCCATGGGGCAATGAGAGACTTTCACAGACCAGGGGACCACCATCCATGTGGCAATGAGACAACTTCACAGACCAGGGGACCACCATCCACAGGGCAATGAGAGGCCTTCACCTCAGGCGGCATCCTTTCCTCAATGCAAAGGGACAGCATTTTGGTGGATATACCATTATATTTGCTGTCTTCTCACTACCAGTTTTGGGGGGAAGGTGTCATTTTTGCCACAGTTGCCCCTGACTCCAGCCCACGGCCATATTACAGAACCCAATTTGATATCACCAGTCAGACATGTACACGGCAGACCTCCTCTAGTCCGGGCAGCCCACTTTTTCACACTGTATTAATGGCTTTTCATCACTCTCTGATCAGTCTTGTCTTGTTTTTTTCTTTTTTTTAATCGCTTTTGGAAAATGCAAACATTTATGCTAGAGGAAACACAGGCGTGAAACACATCTCTGCCATGCGAGGCTGTGGGAACGCGTCCAAGCAGAAGGTTTCAAGCTGTTCTGGAAATATTCTCTTAACCCCTTCGGGTCTTTTACATGGATCTAACCATCCATTGGCAATCCTACGTCTCCCTGGGCTGATCTCAGTAGACCGGAGCGGCTTACGTTAATGAACCCCGGGCCCCGTGTCATCACCACTCCATCCCGCTCTGTAATAGCCTCCATTATCCTTCTTCATGCACTGTTTATTCTCTAATCTTTTTCACCTGCCGTACCCATCTCTGAGTTTACATTGGAGATAAGGGCCGTAGACTGTCAGCATTATGTCGCAGCAGATGCTATTTTCGGCTTCATTTCCCTAAGCCCCACTAGATATGTCATTCCTTTCTGGTGAGATCTGAATATTTGTCCGTGGGTGGCTATTCTATCTATGTTTTACCAACAGAGGATGTGAAATGATTTTTCTTCAAGGCCCGGTGTTCATAAAAAGACAACAGGTTGTCGCAAAGGTAGCTACAAGTTGAAGTTTTTGGTGTAAACTGTGCCGAATGTTTAACATGGTGCCGAGTTCTCGGCAGGGCAAGGTGTATGGAGGGCTCTAGGACCAGGGGGAATAGAGCAGCATTAGGACCGGGCATGGGTTGGTAAGTCAGTCTCACTCACTCGGGGACACAAGCGTGCTAGACACCACATCCCATACAGAGGTGACGTTAGCAAAGCCAATGCTTGTGCAGGGTTAGAGATGCCCAAACCGGTTTGTAACAAACTTGGCTTGGCTACAAATTTTCCAAAAATTTAAAATTTTTGGGTTTAGCCACCCACAAGTCGTTATTATACCCTGAGGTCTCTGCACTTTCTTTGGTGGTCAGGGGTCAGTATGAGCTTTCTGACCACTCTGTAGAACTTCATTAAAGGGGTTGTGCCTTTATGGACACGTATTGTCTATCCACAGGACAAGGGAGGATACATGTCTGTTTGCTGGGGGTCAAATCGACAGGGTCCCCCAGTGATCAGGAAAATGGGGGACTGAAGGACCCCTTGTGAATGGAACGCCAGTGTGCTTGCGATAGGGGATACATGTCCATAACAGTACAACCCCTTTAAGAGCTTTCCATACATATTCAATGTTTAGATTACATCTCATATAAAGACCTCACTTCATTTTCCTCCTGCGATATCCTGCACTGACGGATCTGAAATGAAATGTGTTTTTCCACCTTAGATAATGAATTCGATGACACAAGTGCTCGGTAAAGTGTTACACCCTGCGGGAATACAAAGATTCAGCTGGAAGTTCTAGCCTGATGAAAAGCATAAAATTACATATGGAATCCATTAGATTTGTTATGGTTCTGTTTCCAATAAGATTCGTCATTTGTCCCATTCTGAAAACCTGGTCCAAATCACCTCCCATTACAAGACCTGGGATTTGTCAAGTCTGGGACAGTATAGGGCTGGAACCGAATGTTCAGTTCCATTTTTAAACAAAACTTTGCAGATTTGAAGGGAGTCTGTCACTAGAACTAAACACCTCAGCCCTGCCTACAGATAGATAGGTTAGGGTCACTAGAACCCATCACATCAGCCCTACAGATAGATAGGTTAGTGTCACTAGAACCAGCATATCACCCCAGCCCTGCAGATAGATAGGTTAGTGTCACCAGAACCAGCATATCACCCCAGCCCTGCCTACAGATAGATAGGTTAGTGTCACCAGAACCAGCATATCACCCCAGCCCTGCAAATAGATAGGTTAGGGTCACCAGAACCCAGCACATCAGCCCTGTCTGCAGATAGATAGGTTAGTCAGTTTCCAAATGGTTTTCATTAATTTTGCAGCTGTAGAGTCTGTGTAACTCCTTCACCTAGCGGGCTGTCCTGCTGAATCTGACATAGATCTGATTGCACATTGCTCCTGGCTGTCAGTTGTCTCTGCTCCACATCCCTTTTTCTTAGAGATAGCATCAGGAAAGGATTGTGAATGGCCAATCAAAGTATGGAGGGGAGAGGAACAAGGAACATCCTGTCTGCATAAGGGAGAGAATAAGGTCGCGCTGATCTTCTATAGCTGGAAAATTACTTTAAAGTCTATTTGGAGATCATATTGATCGGTATGGTTTAGATAACAATAAAATCACCCGTTACCAGTCTGGAGTTATAAAGAGGAGGTCATGTCAAAGCTATTTACTAGCTGTTCATGAAGTGGTAAGCAAGAACCTGGCAGCGGACAGAAGATGTCATATACTTATATTTGTGTAAGCTATTTGACATGAGGTTATTGCACACGTTAAGGTCCATTGGATAGCAAGACTTGAAATTAGATCCAAAACTGGCTGAAAGACCATATCCAGTAGTCATAAATGGGTCATACTCAAACTGGACTAATGTCGTAAGTGGATTCCCTCAGGAGTGTGTACTGGGACCATTACTGGACTCATAAGTAGAATACCCAAGGGATCTGTACTGGGACCATTACTGGACTCATAAGTAGAATACCCCAGGGTTCTGTACTGGGACCATTACTGGATCCCTATGTAGAGTAACCCCGGGATCTGTACTGGGACCATTATTGGACTCATAAGTGGAGTCCCCCTGGGATCCATACTGGGACCATTACTGGACTCATTAGTAGAGTACCCCAGGAGTCTGTACTGGGACCATTACTGGATCCCTATGTAGAGTAACCCAGGGTTCTGGACTGGGACCATTACTGGACTCATTAGTAGAGTACCCAGGGGTATGTATTGGAAACATTACTGGACTTGTAAGTAGAGTACCCCAGGGGTCTGTACTGGAACCATTACTGGACTCATTAGTAGAATACCCCAGGAGTCTGTACTGGGACCATTATTGGACTCATAAGTGGAGCACCAGGGGTATGTACTGGAACCATTACTGGATTTATAAGTGGAGTCCCCCAGGAGTCTGTACTGGGACCATTACTGGACTTGTAAGTAGAGTGTTTTACTCATAGCTGGGGGACACAGCGCTTGGATTCCCAGTGATTGGACACCTGTGGATAGTAGATAAGTGTCCTTAATGGCACAACCCCTTTAATAGAACCCCTTTCTCTGTATTTGCAGACGACACAAACTCCTTATAGTTATAGATACAGTACAGAATGTTTTTCCTCTGGTCTTTGGCCAGTTATCACCTACACTAGGATTACTCCAAGAGGTAGCGACCTGGTCACTTCCCCTGCAGCGAAGACTATCTCTCCTTATAGGGGGTTAAAGGGTGAAAACTGGGGAGATTACTTAGATACCACCCTTAGAAGTGGACCAAAGCCACAACCAGCGTCCTGGACACACTGAGCTCACATCCAGCAGGTAATACTGGGAGTGACACATCCACATGAGACAAACCTAAAATTAGGGGGTCTGAAACTGAAGGAAGGAATGAAGATTTCTGGCTGACACTTATTGCATCTTTTGTAACTCAAGATAAGCACTAACAAACAAAAAACTCATTTTTTCCCATGTCAAAGGTGTGCCCAGCCTTGAAGAAATGTTCTATATTGAGTGCAGGCTCTGCTGTTTGGGTGCGGTGCAAATATCTGGGGGATATGAGATTTCTTTGTAAATTCTAGGAGCCGCCAAAGTGCTAAATGAACTTTGTGGGATTGGTGAATTGTATTCCAGCCAGTGCTTTATCCCAGGGCTGCGGCGGTTCAGCGTCTGACCTTCTCTCTCATGTATAATTACTTCATTCTCTCTTCTGCTCAGTCTCTTCCTAATCAGATTCCTTTCATTTCCAGCTGAAGCGGAGTGACCTCCTCGGCTCGAGCACCTCAGCCCCACTGGCAGATAATGACAAGCAGGTGCTCAACACTCACCCCTGCCCCTGCAGGCACTGAGCGGAATGGCAGGCAGCAATCAACCACAGATGCAGCAGGGCTGAATCCTCTCTGTGCTGCTGGCTGGGATTTACTGCTATTAGTATACGGGTTACCTAAAGGGTTTTTTTCGGGACTTATATATTGATGACTTTTGCTTAGGATAGGTCATCAATAAGTGATCGGTGGAAGTCTGACACCCAGGAACCCTACTGAACAGCTGGTTGAAGAGGAGTTCTGCAGCCTTTTCCCTGAATACCAAGCACAGCGCCGTACATTGTATAGTGGTCGTGCTTGGTATTGCAGCTCTGCCCCATTCACTTGAATAGGAATGAGCTGCTGCGGTACCATGTGACCGACGAATGTGACGTCATCGGCACAAGTAAGAGGCAGATTGCTGTAACCTTTTCAACAAGATCCCCTACAGATCACATATTGAAGACCTATGCTAAGGATGGATCATCAATATATAAGTCCCTTAATAACCCCTTTTTTAATTTTATACCCCATTACACGTTATGAATGTTAGGTGGAACTTTGACCTCTGTTGCTCCACTATTGCCAAATGTAAAGGGGCCTTAGGGGTCGTTATCATTTCGGAAAATGAAGAGGAATTGAAGTGGAGCTCAGTTTGGGATGAATGGGGCTGATCAGCCGAGTGGGTTCTGCAGCTGTTTAGCCACAGAATCTGCTGCAAAATTGAGCAGGACATGTATTTTTTTCAGCATCCTGCTTCAGGGTGGAATCTGCCTCAAAATCAGTTCCATATTCCTATGTGTGAACATACCCTTAAAGGGGCTCTAGCATCTCAGACATTTATGGCATATCCACAGGACATCTTAGAGCCAGACACAGGACATTGAGGATGAGGACATGGCTGACTTGCAATATGAGACTAACTTGTATAATGGAAACTAGTAGAGAATATTAAAGATGGAGTTTAGTTGCATTCTGGACTAAGTGGTTCTCTGGATTGTCACCCTTTACCCCCTATACAGATATCTGGACTTTGCTGCAGGGGTCCATCAGGTCATTTCCTCTAGGAGGTCCTAGTGGAGGTGATGGCTGACAACCCGGGTCAAGAGATATATCCAGTGCACTATACAAAGGGATCAGGAAGAAGAGTAGTCAGGTACGGACCAAGGTCAGGGCAGGCTAAGTACTTCACAGTCAGTGGTCCAAGCAGCAGGTCAGGCAGCACAGGTTCAGAGGCCAGGAACAAGCCGGGGTCAGACACAGGTAGTAAAAAGAACAGGGATCAAATAGCAGGAAGTGAATCCGGTAACAATCCAGGATCAAATACAGGTAGACAGAACACTAGTAGAGCTCACCCTTGCAGGACTAGTGAGCTAGGAACCTATTTTGCTCTGGCACCTTCATGTGAGGGAATGTGCCTTTTGTAACCAGTGGTCAATGGGCAAATCAGTTCTAGTGTGTGCTGCCCCTATGGGCGTAGAAAATAGGAGCAAAGGCGCAAAGGAGTAAGGAGGATGAGAGTAGCAGTGCGGAGGAGGGGACAGAGAGCAGCAGGGTTTGTAAGTAATCTGGTGGTCATGACCACCAGCAGAAGCTGGTGGCCGGCGACCACTAGCCATCAGAGTTACACACAGTTCCAGAATCTTAAAGTCTTAACAACTTTGACAATAAATATTTCATCTTACAAAATTTCTCCTCAAAGGACAAGAGTCAAGTAGCTGGGGCCGATCGATACGAGATTACAGATCTGTCCTCGGTGCTGTTTCTTGACGTTGAGCTCTGGCTTGTTATATGTAATGTCTTATCTTATCTGCAGCTTCTCTCTTCTGAATGTCTCACCCATGCTGTGAAGTTGACAGTAATATCCAGCAATTACCTCAATCTTACAGACACTGAAATTGGCCTCAGCTACATCATTATTGGATCTCTTGGATGACGCTGGTCACGACCTCAGAAGACCTCGGGTGACCTGTATATGGCCATTTATGGACCTTTGGGACTATACACATTAGAGGTACAGTATGTTGCCCAACCTGTCATTTGTAGTTACATACAGTATGCACGCTCAGTCAAGCTTGGAGTGATCAGTGGTAAGCTGTGGGAAAACCTGGCCTGAAGTGTTCAATTTCCCTGCAGCGCCACCCCAGGAGAAACTAAGCATTGCACAGTGTCCATTCACATCAATGGGTTGTCTGTGTAATGCAGGACAGGACAGTCCTCCAGAGCGAGAGATTGTCTTTGTCACTGTTCTCCAAGAACTGAGGATCCTGAATAGTGTTGGGGAAACTGGTTTGTAACAAGCCAGGTTTGTTTTTCTCTTGGTGTTTGCCTCGCACAAATTCAGCAAAGGTGTGTAAAAAAGAGTCCCCGCAATTGGGGATTTGTCTCAGATGAACTAAAATTGCGGTAAATTATTATACTCTGGGGTCTCTTCAGACCCCAGAGTATAGTAGGTGGAGGCCCAGGGGAGGTGTAAAAAATAAAAAACATTCATACTCACCTGTTGGGCCTCTCCTGGTGACGTCATGCGCTTGGGGTCACTGCTGAAGCCTATGACTGGGCTACAGTGGTGACATGGACATGCCAAGCGTCATGATGTCATGATGCTCGGCGTACCATATGACTGCTGAGGCCTCCACTGTTTCCGGCACAGTTGGAATTTTTTCTCTAGCCCCCACCATTCCTGAGCAATCGGTGTTGATAGGTTCAGCACCCAATATGCTAATTGAGTTCTTTGCTCTCAGGGGGCAGTCTCAGACTATCCGATCCAGCCCAGAACCGCCCACCTCACGGTAGAGAGTCTAATTACCATATTGGGTACCAAATTAACAGAACTGATTGCTCAGGAACGGTGGGGACTAGGGAAAAAATTCCAACTGCACCAGAATCATTGGAGGGGTGCCAATTGAAGGGTGCAAAGAGTTGGAGGTGGTGAACGTTCCCCTTTAACTCTCCAGAGGCTGTATATTTCTCACCCAGCGCTATATACGAGGTTGGTCACTGACCATCCATTACTTTCTGCTCACAGCTGTATCTACTAAATCTTTCAGACAGAGGAAACAATTAGTGATCACAGAATACAATTAGCAGCGGGGGAGGGTGATAAGTGGAGGAAGCGGACAATATAACACCTAGAGGAGGATGAATGGACTGTTTATACAAGGAATTTGTCATCCCTGTATGGCGGATCCTCAACTAATGGACCTCAAGGCTTCTAGGAAGATGTTTATGCAAAAATAGACAAAATTCTGAGATAATATAGCTTTAAAGACATCAATACATATTTGCAAGCCCACTCCTTCCCTTCATTTAGGCATAGTGTTCAATGACATAATTCTCAATTCCTCAATTCACCACTAGGGGGGCTTACTAAAAGTTATACAGTCTTCAGAAAGTTCCCCCTAGTGGTGGCTGGGGTCAGACAGAATCTGTTCAATCAACTCTATATCTGCAGCAAGTAAAGCAGAGGATTTGGTGCTCTGTATCAGAAAAATGGAGCTCTGACCTCTAGAAAGATATAGTAGGAAATTACTCAGCATCAATCTACAGAAGTTTCATGAATAACCGAGCAAGTCAAGGACCACCCCCCAATTAAACTTAAAGTTATTCCTTATTAATAGGATAGAGGATCATTTATGTCCCCCTGAGAACGAAGGTCCGGTTCAGCTGTCCTGATGGAGCGACAGGCTGAGCATGAACCCGGTCACTCCAGCCATTCTCTAAGGGAGCTGTAGTTGGTTGGTACAACACATTTAAGGATCTGCAGGATGGTTGGAGACTTAGACAACAAGATAGATAGATAGATAGATAGATAGATAGATAGATAATGTATAGATATAAGATAGATAGATAGATATGAGATAGATAGATAGATTGATAGATAGATATGAGATAGATAGATAGATAGATAGATAGATAGATAGATAGATAGATGCAAGATAGAAATATGAGAAAGCTAAAGAGAAATATAGTTATAACATACATATGTGATAGATTGATATATAGAAAATAGATATTTAGATAGATATGAGTTACATAGATATAAGATACATAGATAATTAGATAGAAAGATATGAGGATAGATAGATATTAGATAGATAGATAGATATATATAGAGATAAAGGATAGATGATCAATATGAAAATAGAAATAAAGAAAGATACTTAGATATAAGCTATATATTTAGATAGATATGAGCTAGATAGATAGATAGATAGATAGATAGATAAGCCCTTGCTGGCCTCTTGTATTGTATTAGTTACCAGTATTTGCTCTACCCCCCCTCCCGTACATTAGCTCCTAGTCAGTGTATACAGCTCCAGCAGGACTTTTATCTATTGTCTTGAATGTTAATGGTCTCGGCTCTATACAGAATCGCCTTCAGTTCTGCCTATAATAAGCTGACAAGCTGTAGAAGAATTGCCTGAGATCCAGAAGTGGCGGCGTTTCTATGTACAGACTAACAGGAAATGGTTTGTGAGGTTTAGGGAATAAATCTCTTGGATGTTAAGACAGAACATAGCGATGAACATTCCGGCAGAGCAGCAGAAAATACATAATTACTTATAATACATCACAGGCGGCCGCCACACTGCGCCATTTTAGGAACAGGCTAAAGTGTTTGTTGCTTGTCCTTGTCAGAGTCTCAGGAGCAACTAATTGTGGTTTACAATACACGAGCGTCGCTAATAGAATTACACATTCCTGTGGTTACAGTGTCATCATGTCTGGATTTATTAGAGAAAGCTGAGTAATTTCAGAAAATACCCCCAACCTCCCTACTCCAGTTTAGGGTGATTGAAAAAAGAAGCCATCAAGTAAAGAGGACCTTTCACCACCTCCACCAACTCCAACAATTGATGGATGCAAAGAGTTGAAGGTAGTGGAGGTGGTGAAAGGTCCCCTCTAAGAGCTAAAGGACATGTACCCCCAAAAAATATATACACCCAAAATGCTGAAATACCACTGTGTGTCTAGAATGTGTGAACATGGCTGAATAGTAAAACCCAACTTATATGTGTCATTTAAGCCAGTGAGATCCATATCTGTATCCATCCTGATCTTCCTGGTTCATGAATAGAATACCAGCTCCGGCAGTAGTGGTGAACATAAAAATACACATATGCCATTCAGGATCTATGAAAAGCTGGGTGACACTTCCTAATAGAGATTATTAGTTTTTATATTTGTCACCCGCAGATGACCAGTATTAATATTCTCTGATTCTCTGAGACGTTAGGTCTCACATTTAACCCCTGAGTGTCACATTTATGATGCGTCACCCAGTAATGTACGACCTTTGCTCTAATTGAATGTAATCGCGGCTTAATTCCGTCTTTGATGGAAATAATTATAGCATTAAGTGGCATAAACATCTCGATTCTGGATACAGGTCGACGGGTGCATGTGACTCCCCCATACCGTATACTGTGCGTCAGGAGTGCACACCTACTTTATATGTGGGTTGCAAGTAGTTAACTGTGATTATTCCAATAGAATCTGGAAGTAAATGTCAAAGTGATTTACGTGAAGGACCGGCAGTGCCTAAAATTCTGAAAAATAACCTGCCCTGACCTATCTGTACATTGCATGCACCCAAAGCCAAGCTTATAATGGGCGCCTCCTCTTGGAGGCTGTATGGTATTGCAGTTCAGCTCCATTGACTTCAATGGAACTAACTGTAATACCAGGCACATCCATGAACAGGAGTGGCACTGTGTTTTTTGAGTCATGCTTTTCAAATCTTATACCATCTTTTAAGGGCAGGGGCTACACAGCAGCTTTGGCTGCGTAACCTAAGATCGCCTTTTTATCCACCGATTCCTTCACTTCTTTGGGTCAAAATGTTGGACACCTTGGTGGGAGCTAATGGAACACGTTACAATTCAAGGTCTGCCAGCACTGCTGGTATCTCTCGTATGACGGATTCGGCACTGCGTTGAGGTTCTTGTTGCGATGCAGGTGTGTACAGAGTCTCTATGCACCACAATGACATCTACAGGGTCTTGGACTCCACTGAGAAGAATTTGTGTTGCGGCCATTTTTGCTGTGTGAGTGCAATGCCATGACCACACAGAAGTGAGTGTCTTCTGGGAGACACAGGGGAAGTATGGTGGATTGACTAAAGCCTACGAAGAGCCTGATGCTAGCTAGGGACAGGGCATGGTGGTGCAGATATACCATGGTGGGGCAGAGGAGAGCCCTCAAACGTCATAGCTTTGTTGCCATGTGCGGAGAGTGGAGGTGACCAGTGTGAGGTGCACAAAAGGTCTATGTGTGAGAAAGGACCTGGTCAACTAGACAGCGGCTTATCCTTCTATGATGAGGCTGCTGGAGATCTGTGGTGATCGTAGCTCAGGAGACGTGTGATGGTCCTGTGTGGTGAGGTTGTCTGCCAAGTAGAAGCGAGTCTTGGAAAGGGAAGCCATATAGCTACCTTGGACTGGACGTCAAGGAGAGGATAGTGAGCTAACAAGTAACCATTAGTGATGCCAAGGAGCTAGTGTTTCATAGAGGCCATGTTCTACATGGTGACACCTGTACGTCATCAGCTTATGTGGCTAGAGAGCCTGTCATGTGGATATATATGAGAAGTGACACTGTATATAGCCATTATATGACTTGTATTCTGTATTATTTTGTACATTTTCCCCCCTCTGCATCTCTACTTTTCAGTTCTTCCTGAGATGGTTTTGGTGACTAGCTGCAATGATGTCTCCCATAAACTGCATACAGAAAAGAGATCCCTCTACCTTATGTGTAGTAGAAGCAGCAGCATGGAGGACATTATACAGCAATTCCTGAGCAGTGCAGCTGTGAATCCAGCAAAACACTTACTAGCAGCATCGCCCCTGTGTGTCTGTGCCTCTCTGCTGCGGCTCCCCCTTCCCTCTCCGTAGACTTCTATGGACTGCAGCCTGATCCCTCAGTAAAGCTACTACGTCGTCTCTGCTGTTCTCATCGCTGGTGCTCTGCTTAGTCTGTTTTTCCGTCACTGTTGTTATTGGTCGTATTTGGCATGTATTTTATGGTCAAAGTTTTTGCATTGCTGTAATATTCTGGCACTTCGTTACTGTAGACTGTATGTTTCTGTTCATGTTCACTTTTTAGCTTTTAATAGTTCAATTTTTTTTTCCATTTGGCCCAAAATCTCATGATTATGCCCAAATGAATCCTGCCAAGTACCCGGGTCATGGGTAATGATTCTGGAGTCCACTTTTGGAGGAGTCCTGGAAGTGATGATCCGGCCCCCACAGATATAGCCCTGATCTCAACATCCTCCAGTCTGTCTGGGATGACATGAACCAACCAGATGGATTGGAGCAAGCCTACATCCACAGAAGATCTGTGCTTAGTTCTCCAAGATGGTGGCAGGAACAACCTCCCTGTACCGAGAAGAACTGATGGAAGGCAAAGGGCAGAAGTCGCACCAAATATTGATGGGATTTACATAACTCTTTTCGTCATTCACTTCATAAAATAGACTATTAACCCTTCTATTTCTGGAAACATTCTTACCACACAGCATTTTCCCACACAAGCCTAAAACTTTTTCACAGTCCTGTATGAGCAAATGCTCTCTTGTGGACCTGTTGCAATTTTTACATGGGCATAAAAGGACTCTACGTCACCATCACATCCCCCAACCCACTTGACTACACCCCGTACCCAGACATCCCCACCACAGAGGTGACACCTTTATAAACCCATCACCCATACTAACATTCTGGAATGTTCCGCCCCATCCCGTATCATCCACAATAATCCACAGACGAGGCTGCTGTAAGTGTATTTTATTATGACCACAATATCTGATCAGCGCAGGGCGCCGACCTCCCGCAACATTGTATCTCTGTATTTACTGTAGAACAGTGCAACATTCGTTACAATGTGTACTTTGTGGATCAATCTTGCATGCAAAGCTTTGTGTGTGTGAATGATGGGGGTTATGAATGATACCACTCGGAGCGATGCTGACGGATTATGGATAATGATGTTGGAGATTTATGCAGAGCTAGGCGTGTGATGGATGGGTTGGATGGAGCAGCGGGCAGCTCTGATGTCATTGTAGCAGCCTGACTATAGATCTTCCCAGATTATTTCCATCATTTCGGCTCTAACTGTTTACTGTGAATTATGATGGGATTTGTAGTCCAGCCAGCAGTTGCAGATGGTAACCTGAGCCTACAAAGCTAATGGAGAGCTCCATAGCTAGCTACGGAAAAGCAGAGCTGAATTTGTCAATAGCTGCAGATTTTGCACGGTGTAGGGTTTGCAGCCCTATATATGACATTATGGCTTCACATTTGTCATATGGCAAAGTCAGCTCTGCTGCATCATACAAAGCCCAGCTCAGCTATATGTATGTCTGGTGAGTGTTACATGGTGTAGCATCCAGCTGTGACCTGTGACTATTCATGAGTGGTTGCTTGGATCCGACGTCGCTGATTTTACAAGTGGCTGTAGGTGAAGCAGAAGCATTTCGGAGCGGAGTCATCACCGATTCTGTAAGGAATATTGGATGATTAAATAAGGAACGAGATGATGATGGAAGCCCCCCCCCCCATATTATATAGTCCTTTAAATGAATATAAGGCTGGAGTCCCAGGCCATCAACTCATTCCCCCACCTCGCCTCTTAAAGGAGTAATCTCTGTAAGACACCTCTGAAGGTACATGGACTCCACAAGAATTCTGAAGGTGCATGGACTCCCCTACAACACTGAAGGTACATGGACTAAGAACTATGAAGGTGCATGGACTCCTCTACACTACTGAAGGTACATGGACTAAGACCTCTGAAGGTGCATGGACTCCTCTACACTACTGAAGGCACATGGACTAAGACCTCTGAAGGTACATGGACTCCACAAGAATTCTGAAGGTGCATGGACTCCCCTACAACACTGAAGGCACATGGACTAAGACCTCTGAAGGTGCATGGACTCCACAAAACCTCTGAAGATACATGGACTCTACATGACCTCCGAAGGTGCCTGGACTCTTTAAGACCTCTGAAGGTGCACCGACTCCACAAGACCTCAAAGGTGCATGAATTCCAAAAAACCTCTGAAGGTGCACCGAGGTGCATGGATTCCACAAGACCTTTGAAGGTACATGGACTCCCTTAGACCACTGAAGGCACATAAACTCTAAAAGACCTTTGAAGGTGAAAGATCTCCTCAAGACCTCTGAATGTGCATGGACTCCGCAAGAAGTCTAAAGGTGCATGAAGTTCACAGGACCTCTGAAAGTGCATGGAATCCCATAGACTACTGAAGCTACTTGGATTCCACAAAACTTCTGAAGGTGCATGGACTCCTCAAGACCTCTGAAGGTGCATAGATTCCCCTAGACTACTAATGGTACATGGACTCTACAAGATCACTGAAGGTGCATGGATTCCAAAATATTTTTGAAGGTGCATGGACTCCAAAATACCCCTGAAGGTGCATGGACTTCCCTAGACTACTGAAGGTACATGGACTCTACAAAATTTCTGAAGGTGCATGGACTTCTTAAGACCTCTGAAGGTGCATGGATTCCACAAGATTAATGAAGGTGCATGGTCCTGCAGTATCTGGCACCGAGATATTAGCAGCAGATCCTTTAAGTTGTATACTTTGTGTGGCCAGTTTTCCATGGATTGGGTGGCCATGACTTACCCATTCACCAGTATTAACCACTACATACCAGGACACTCCACAAGACCTGCAGTTTTGGAGATTCTCTGTCCAAATCATTTGGCTGTCACAATTTGGCCCTTCTCACAGTCACTCAGATCCTTATGCTTGCTCATTCTTTCTGCTTCCAAGACACCAACTCAAGAACTCACTGTCCACTTGCTGCCCAATATATCGCACCCCTTGACAGTCGCCATGGTAGTAGAAGAGCAATGGGATACAATCCTTACAGGGTTTTGCCATCCATCCCATTGTTCTCCTACTAGCCTGAAGAAGGGTCTTGTCCAAAATGTCACTTTACAGATTCCCGTGACTATAATGTATTTGGGGTTTAGGGATTACTCACCATTGTTTTATTGGTTGACAATGCTTGCGAAAGGCACTGCAAAAATCTGCAAAAAGGAAGAAACCAGAAGGATTAAAATCAGTGAGTCTGAAAAACAGAGTCTAAATGTAATAGGGTTTTCCAGGCCTTAGGACAGGTTACCGATATTGGATTATTGGTGGGTCTGACAACTGGCAACCCCACTGCTGCTGGAAGTAGCGCAATATACAGAGGGAGTATAGCTCCATACACTGTAGTGGTCATGTCGGGGTACTGCAGCTCAGATCCTAGTCACTTGCTTAGTCTATCGTGGTATCGTGTCGGTAGAGGTGGCCACTGGCCATGCATGCAAAGCTTGCCCCTCTCACTTCTATGGGTGATCCTAAAACAGTTGAGCACCCTAAGGCCCCAGACATTCTCCCTTGCATATGTTGCTGTTTTTGGAACTTCAATAAAAGTGAATTGAGAGATTCGCTATGAGGGCTACGTCTCACAGCAGTTGTAGGACGGGGGGTACCCGCATCTATCAGATGTCTATGTCAAATCCTTACATGTCTGAGCTAAACATAAAGCACAGACAGACTAAAACTAATTCAATCTGGAGTCACAGTACAGACATGGCCTTCCTTACCTTCCCTCTTGGTTGGACATGTCCACATATGTGTGTCCTGAGATGAGCAGCTTTTTACAATGTGATATCACCCGCTGATATGTTATCACAGAGTGATATGCTACCTATCCTATATTTGTCTATGTGTGGCCACCCAGTGGTTAGGTTGTGAATTGCAGCCTTTTGTTAGCATTGGAATTCTTATCATATTAGTGCTAAGATATTGGTGGACACATCTGTAAGTAGATTGGAATTAAAACAGAAAACTTACCTGATTTCTCCACATATATTCCTAGGCGTCCTACAGATTCCAAAGGGATTTTATCTGTGAGTGAAAAAGATGAAAATAATGTGAAGTCCGGGGTTACAGAATACACTGCTATATACAGAACGTGACACAAGCCCCCAGCAAAATAAAAGCTGTCACCTAGATGCTATATATAGATGTAGCAGAGTCGGTTATACGGCTGATGTGTGATATCTTATCACAGGGGACAACAAGAACCAATGAAAAGTCATCTCGCTGCAGCAATTTAACCAGGTTAACTCTGCTACATCTGTATATGCTAAATAGGCTACAAATTCTGCAATAAAAATATTAAAAAGTGATACTCACCCCACCGATGCCCGCTACTCTCGTTACGATGCTGCCCGGATCCCCCGCCGCTGTATACTTCCTGGTCCTTTTCCATGCACAGGCAATGACAATAGGAGACTGAGGTTACCGCAATGATCATCGGAGCGCCCTCTACTGTATGTCAAGAGGGAACCAGAAAGCAGAGACCAGCGGGGTAGCCCGGCAGCATCACCAGGAGTGATAGTGATTGGTAGGTTTGACTTTCAAATTTTTTTCAGAATTTTGAGTCTATTTCTGCAACTCCCATAGAGCTCCATGCAGAAAATTGTGCACATGGGTGACCACTGGAGATGGGAGAACTTCTGAAGATTAATTTTGTATTGGGGTTGGACAAGTCGGCCCATCGGTTCATTTCAGTCCGAACTTGTTCAGATAGAAACGGAAGTGAAATGACAAAGGACACAGTACCCCCACAATACTGCAATATAGTGCATACTTAATGCTCTAATGTAGTACATACATAATAATGCCATATAGTGAACACATAACATTCAGTTAGTGCAAAGGTAACAATACTATACATATCAAAAAAATTTTTATAAATCCTTTTTTTTTTTTTTTCTGTAATTTATTTTTTTTAACAAAATATTAATTATGTTGGGCGCGCGCGGGCCCCCCCCACACCCACCAAAATAAAGATTTGGGGGGCGGGGCCGGCCCCACAAATTTTTTTTTATTTATGATGAGTGGTGTGGTGTTTTTTTTTGTTTTTATCCTAAAAACCCCCCCCCCCACCCAAATTCCTTTTTTTATTTTTCCCGAAATCCCAATTGAGTTAAACCACCCCCCCCCCCCCCAACAACCCCCCCCCGGGGCCCCCCCCCCCCCCCCCCCCCACCCACACCCCCCCCCCCAATTTTCCTGGGTGGGTTTTTTTTTGGTTGTTTTTTTTTTTTCCCTCTACCCTTTTTGTATCCACTCAATCTTGTTCACAGCCAAAGGACCTTCTTCCAAAATGAAGCTGGCTTGTCCAAATGTGCTTTTGCATACCTCAGGCGACTCTGTTTGTGGCGTGCTTTCAGAATGGCTTCTTTCGCATCACTCTCCCATACGGCTTCCCCTTGTGCAAAGTGTGCTGTATTGTTGACCGCTGCACAGTGACACCATCTGCAGCAAGATGTGCTGCAGCTCTTTGGGGTGGTCTGTGGTTGCCGGTAGCTGGTCCCCTTCTTTTTGCCCCCGGGGGGCGGCCCCGGGCCCTTTTCCCTCCCCGCCCCAGGGGAACCTGGTTCGCCGGGGTTTGTTAGCTCCACAATACTGCGTTTGGGAATATAGTACATACATGAATAATGCCGTGCCACCTTCAGTACCCTTTTCTCATGATTGGCTCACCTGGCTATAACATTCGGCTCAGTGAGGTTACAAACCATTTTGGCTTCACAATAAAAAGTAGTTAGGAGTTCAAATCAATAACAATGTTAGGGGCCCCAATTTTTTTACTGGGCACATTTTTGTTTTTTTGCATTTTGCCCCTTTTTTTTTAATTACAATAAACCTCATTTCAATCCTGAAATAATAGCTCTGTCCATCGGTTATTAGATATATCAAATTGAAATGCCTGTTGCAAACACCCAAATACTTAGAACTAAAAATATTAAGTTAATAGGGTGCCCAAACTTTTCATATGACTGTACTTAATACTCCAATATAGTGCATACATAATAATGCCATATAGTGAACACATAACATTGAACTGGTGCAAAAGTAAGAATGCTATACGTATCTTAAATGATACCACCATACAGTACAAAATAACCAAGCTATACAGTGCCCCCACAATACTGCAATATAGTACATATATAATAGCACCATATAGAGAACGCTTAACATTCAATTAGTGCAAAAGTAACAATATTACATGTATCCTAAATAATACCCCCATAGAGTACAAAGTAAGCATACTATACAGTGCCTCAAACATACTGCAATATAGTGCACATTTAATACTGCATTATAGGGCATACATTATAGTGCCATATAGTGACCCCATAACATTCAATTAGTGGAAAACTAAAAACACTATACTTATCCTACATAATACCACCATGCAATACAAAATAACCATACAATACAGTGTCCCCTGCAAAGCTGCAATATAGTGCAAACCTAATAACGCCAAATAGTGAACATAAAATATTCAATTAGCGCAAAAGTAACAATGTTACACGTATCCTATATAATCCCACCAGACAGTACACAATATCATGAAAATTCTAACTGTAAAGATTTGATTCGGTAGAGACGTCTTACCTTTGCACTTTCCCTAAAAGAAAAATAAAAAAGTAAGACAAAAGACATTATTAATAGCAGCTGCGTACACTCAGACGTACAGTCAGTAATGGGTTAATGTCACCGATTGCAGGATTGTGCTCCATACAGGGTCTCAAATTGGGTGGTTTTGTTACTGCCGTATTGAAGGCGGGGACTAAAAGTGTCCCATAAATGGTGCCCCACAGCTGCATTCACAGTTCTGCCGGGTGCTGGTCCGGACGCACACCTTCCAACTTGCCTAAGCTCCTATAATGTCAAATGTTAAAATTGTAGGTATTTTTTTTTCCAGAAATTTGCTATGTGTGGCCATCACTATGAGGTCAGTGGTTTTCCACTTCTGTGACTCCCACCAATGAGCTGATTGAAGGGGTCGCTGCACTTTGGGTACAGGTCCGTAAATTTCGCCGTGACTACTTCATCCCATTTAAATGAATAGAACTGGGCTGCAATACCTGGCGCAGCCACTAACAAGATTACAGCACTGTGCTTGGTCAGGGGGCTGTGCTGGATGGGGCTGAGGTCAAGTTCTTCCACAGCAACCATGCTTTTATGGAGTACAGTCAAGCTGGGGCAGAAAAGAAGCCTTCCCCAAACTGTGTCCACATAGTTACAATTGTCCAAAATGTCTTGAAGCATTACGCTCTCGAAGGTGAATAGACGAATGTAGGTGATAAATTCTCCTTAAGGGTTAAACACCTTAAAAGCAAACTAAAAAAAAACCGGCAAATAATATCGCTCTGCTTTTATTTAATATAATATATGCAGGCACCAATTATAGAAAATGATATTGTAGCGCAGCAACAAATCACAGGCAGGAAATAATGAAGTCTGATTAAAAATCATTATAATTTGCAAAAGTGCAAGATGAAAAAGATCTCGTCTATAGAACTGCGGCAGCAGCAGATGTGTGAGGAAGAGGCTACAAGATGTCAGGAGTTATAGAGAGGAGGAAAGTTCTGGTTTCCTAAATGTGTTTTCTGGTTCTTCGTAAGTGGGTGTGATGTCATAACTAGTGGAGATAGGAAGATGGGAACAGATAAAAACCGGCAGGCTGTAAAGGATAAGGAGATACGTCTCCAGGAACAGAAAACCTGTAGGATGTGAAGTATATGGAGATACATCTCCAGGAACAGAAAAGAACCTGTAGGATGTGAAGTATGTGGAGATACATCTCCAGGAACAGAAAAGAACCTGAAGATTGTGCGGGATATGGAGATACATCTCCAGAAACAGAAAAGAACCTGGAGGATGTGAAGTATATGGAGATGCATCTCCAGGAACAGAAAAGAATCTGTAGGTTGTGAAGTATATGGAGATACAACCCAGGGATGAGAAAAGAACCTGTAGAATGTGAAGTATATGGAGATACATCCCAGGAACAGGAAAGAATCTGGAGGATATGAAGTATATGGAGATACATCCCAGGGATGAGAAAAGAACCTGGAGGATGTGAAGGATATGGAGATACATCTCTAGGAACAGAAAAGAATCTGTAGCTTGTAAAGGGTAGGAAGATACAGCTCCAGGAACAGAAAAGAACCTGAAGATTGTGCAGGATATGGAGATACATCTCCAGGAACAGAAAAGAACCTGTAGATTGTGATGGATACAAATATATATCTCTAGGAACAGAAAATAATTGTAGACTTTGAAGGATAGGAAGATACATCTCTAGGAACAGGAAATAATCTGTAGGTTGTGAAGTATTGGGAGATACATCTCTAGGAATAAAACAGAATTGTAGACTGTGAAGTATATGGAGATACATCTCCAGGAACAGGAAAGAACCTGTACATAGGGAATATAGGGAGAAACACCTCTGAGAACAGAAAATAACCTATAGATTGTGAAGGATAGAGAGATACATGTCCCTGAACATCTCCAGGAACAGAGAAGAACCTGTAGATTGTGAAGGATTTCTTCAATATTCCACTAAGAAGCTCCACACTGGAGTTCACTTTAATTCATCTTAGACTTATACTTTTAACATAGGTAATAAGAATACAAAAAGGAAGTTTCCCCGCTGGACATCAGGCAAAGCAAATACATTGATAGACTGGAGAACTTACCTCATGATGCTCAGACTCTATGAAACACAAGATTGAAATATTTTAGTTGCATCCAATGGTTATGAACGATAATATTAGACATTTTTGAACATAAACTAATTTTTTTTTGTCTTATTTGATTGAACCTTTTAGGAGCAAGCTTTATTTTTTTATATAAAACTTTTATTTTTTATAACTTTTTGAAGAATTCATTTAAATTAAACTATAACGTTTTTGTGGGACAAGATGTAGTTTTCATTAGGACTATTTTGGGGCACTTGGGAATATTTTGTAGATTTTTTGGGCTTTTTTAGGCCACTGAATATGCAATTTAAATAAAATGTTATCTTTATTGCTCGCGTTCTTACACTTGCGGTGATACCTGGACATGAACATGTTTTAAGTATTAACAAAATAAATATGAAAAAAATTATTCTGTTATGGCCTAATAGGAATCATTTATGACAGACATGGAGGCCTTTGTAAGGCACCTAGTTGTCATGACAATCATCAGTAGTCCACGCCCACAACGTGGGGGTAGCAATGGAGAAGCAGCACTTTCCAGTATACGCTTTAGATACCACGGTTGGCTCGGATATTACAGTGGGCTCTCACAATGATTGAATGGACTCAGATTTTGAGCTTATGCAATCACTACCTTGGCTCCTGATCCTGACCTCAGCCTTGTTCCTGAATTTCACTATGCCTACACCCATGATATTGTATGTCTGGTACCTGTTGTACTCTGCACAGTGGCCTTTGACTCCCACAGTGATTGCATGAGCACAGCTTCTGAGCTGAGATCAATACCTTGACCTCTGATCCTGGCTCGGTCTTGTTCCTGACTTCACCATAGTGTTGGGTCCATGGTAATACAGCACATAGATGATATCCGCCTCCACAGACCCATTAACTTGCTTCAGTGAGCCTGGGCCCCAATACGCAGGCATGTTTATGGGGCCATTAGACTATAGTGGGTCAGTGCACTAGTTGTGAAAAACACGGCTAGCACACTGACAAAGCACATGCTTGTATAGAGCCTAATTGGAAGTTGCTATCTCACCCCAAGTGTTTTATTCACATTAATACAGATAAGGACTTCTCTATAATGTTTTATATGATCCTGCTAAAGCTTCTAAGTGAAAGAGAGAGTCACGGAGCAGATTCTCCTCTACTTTCTGTGTGCAGTATATGACTCACATTATGGCTAGTCTCCACCTAGCAGCTCAGGAAAAACTGAGAATTACAGATAAAGCCTGCAGAGAGGAAAACTGCTAAAAAAAGCAAGATGTAAGTCATATAATGGCCAGAAATAGTGTTGTTCCTCACGTACACAAGATGTACTACTGTTATGCAAAGTATACAACTAAAGTAAGGACTGAAATAATAAAGTAATAGTTACCTTTTACTGGTTCATGGCCCTGAAAGAAAAAAAAATGAAAATCTCAAATCATTATTATTAGTAATAAGATCACAGTTAATAAAGAATAGCAGGAGGGGGTCATTCCATCAGTTTGATTTGGGACCCAAACCACCCACACAGGTCCTTATGGACTGGTGTTTTAGTGCTCCATATAGCCCTGTTTTAACGTTCTCCATGTGTGTCTCATTGGACTCATCTTTAGCACTCCCGGTCCTTGCATAGTGAAGATGGTACACCATGCCTAAGAAGTACACCATGCCTAAGAAGTGTACCATGCCTAAGGTCCAGCGCATGCGCAGTGAAGATGGTACACCATGTCTATGAAGTATACCATGACTAAGGTCTAGCATATGCGCAGTGAAGATGGTACACCATGCCTAAGAAGTACACCATGCCTAAGAAGTGTACTATACCTAAGGTCCAGCGCATGCGCAGTGAAGATGGTACACCATGCCTAAGAAGCATATCATACCTAAGGTCGAGCGCATGCGCAGTGAATCCAAGTTGTACTACTCCAGCTTCTCTGAAGAACTGTGCATGCGCCTGGAGTACAGACGTTGGGTAAGTATAAAGTTTTTGTTTTTATTTGGGCACAAACTGCGTTACAACAGGCATATTTGGGATGCTAAACCACCAGTCCATAAGGAGCTGTGGGTGGTTAAGGATAGGGAGATACATCTCCAGGAATAGACAAGAATGCGAAGATTAAGAAGGATTGGGAGATACACCTTCAGGAACACTGTAAGACATCTTTGATCACTTTAAGAAACCTTAGACCTATATTTTTAACATAGTTATTAAGAATACAAAAAGAAAGTTTACCCGAGGGACATCAGACAAAGCAAATACATTGATAGACTGGAGAAATTACCTCATGATGATCAGACCCTATGAAACACAAGATTGAAATATTTTAGTTGTGTCAAATCATTATATTAGATAATATTAGACAAGTTTTTTCCGCCATTTGACTGAACCTTTTAGGAGCAAGCATTATTTTTAGTACATCATTTTTTTTTATGTTTTACAACTTCCGCACAATAACAAACCATTTTTTGAAGAACTGATGTAAACTAAGCCATAACTTTTTTTCCCTACTCCCAACCTCACTGAGATGCCTCATGTTCCAGCCCACAGGACCTGATATACTGTAATGACATCAGCACTGTAAAGTATCCACCTAACACTGACTATTGGCTGGGAGGTTGTCAACAGATGTCAGGCGGGGCCATTAGAATATAGTGGGTCAGTGCACTAGTCGTGAACAACACGGCTAGCACACTGACAAAGCACATGCTTGTATAGAGCCTAATAGGAAGTTGCTATAACACCCCAAGTGTTTTATTCACATTAATACAGATCAGTACTTCTCTATAATGTTTTATATGATCCTGCTAAAGCTTCTAAGTGAAAGAGAGAGAGTCATGGAGAAGATTCTTCTCTACTTTCTGTGAGCAGTGTATGGCTGACATTATTATTCCTCATGTACACATGATGTACTATTGTTACTCAAAGTATACACCTAACGTAAGGACTGAAATAATAAAGTAATAGTTACCTTTTACTGGTTTATTGCCCTGAAAGAAAAAAATGAAATAAAATCTCAAATCATCATTATTATTAGTAATAAGAACACCGATAATATAGAATAGCAGGAGGGGGTCATTCCATCAGTTTGATTTGGGGCCTAAACCACCCACAGGTCCTTATGGACTGGTGTTTTAGTGCTCCATAAAGCCCTGTCCGTGTCTGTGTTAAAAGTCTCATGGACTCATCTCTACTGCTCCCGACATCTACACAGTCAATCTGCTCATGTTTACTAAAAATCAGTGTTATGTACATCCCTGGATTCTTGAGTGGTTCTATTCCTCCTGTTCTCTACACTTTGCTACAGCAAAGCAATGGTTAATCCTTTTATGGAAGAACAATGCTAACATTGCCTTTTTTATTCATTCTGCTTCCCCCCACCCCCCAAAAAAACTAATTAAAAGCAATATGTACCCCAAAATGATACCAATGAAAACATGAAATCATCACACAAAAAACAAGTCCTCGCTCAGCTCCATCAATGTGCAACAAAAAAGTTATCGCTCTGAAAATATGGATGAATGTTTTACCAAATAAATTTTTAACTAAAGTGCTTTACTATGGAAAAGTCCAAAAAAAAGACAGAATTTTTGTGAATTTTAAAATTTTTTTTTTTTAAAAGGTAATTAATAATTTTTATGAACCCAAAAATGGAGACACTCAAAAATAAAACTCATCCTGCAAAAACAAACCCTCATACACCTACAATAAAGTGTATGTGAATATGACAATGAAAAAATAAACAAAAAAAATGTAGAAAATTTTTTGAATATCTATAATAAAGATCTGACACAAAGGAAGACGGAAAATTTTAAATGTTACGACTGGAAATGTGACAATGAGAAATGTAAACATTGGGATTAATATAAGTCTCTGGTGTCTAATATCAATATTGGGGTTTGACATTAATATAGGGTGTGTAATTATTGAGCCACACCCTTATATAGAAACCACGCCCATATAGAAACCACACCCTTAAAATGCCACTCTTATTTTCGTTGTGATCTCCTGCTTCAGTATCACTCAGTGAAGGATTCTCCAAGACGGACCTCTCAGTGTACTTACCCCCTCACCGGCCTCTGTTGAAAGACAAAGTAACAAAAAAGTGTTACTGTATTTGTATCTCCCATAAAAAACAAACAAAAAAAACAAAACATCAGGAAATGTTTCTATAAAAATACTCTGGAATTATCAGTATAAACACAGGATAGTGGGGTGATGATGACCAGTCTAGTTATACACTATGGACCCCACTACAGCTGGCGCTTTACTGCTTCTTTTTTGTTGAAAAAGCGAGTATGTCTTTTCTTTTGTTTATACCCACCACCCTTTTCTCTATCATTTCTGAACAACCCCTTTAAGTCAATCACATCTAGTGTGTAATAGGTCTTTGACTAAGCCATAGAAGGGAGAAATACAGAAATGAAGGGACTATTATAGACTATTACTGTTAGGCTTGATCCCAGGCAGCTGCTTCCCTACATAGAATGCACTGTGCCGAAATGCATTGATATATTGCCCTCTACTGGATGAACAGGAACATGCTCTGTATACAATGACGGATCCCTTATAAAACAGTATATAAAGGATCTGACTTATTGTAATTGAAGATTCTATAAACAGGTAGAGGGACACCTAGAGGACAGAAATATGGAGGATAGACTACCTGCTTCATGTCCATGTTCATCCTAAAATAAATAAAAATATATTATATAATTGCCAAAAAACATTCCCTCTCTGTGCAAGCACATGCTCCCCCCCCAACCGCACATTAGATCACTATTATATACAGAAGAATGATAGGAGGACACATATAATGTCATCCTGCTATCCACAGCCCCAGGAAAAAATGTAAGGATGGTAAAGGTAAGGATGTGAAGAGGAGCACACGATGAGTTTTTCTGAAAGTTTTCCTTTCCCTCTTTTGCCCATATTACAATAAGTTACAACAGCCAGAGACCCATGCTGGCTGTTGTAACAGCACATTGGTCAACCTAATCCTCCTGTAACAGAAAGGTTTTACAGCTCACTGAGCTTAGCAGTGGCTTTCAAGTGTTACAATGGGTATATGCGTATGCTGAGAAGACAGTACCTGTGTCCTCCCAACATTCCTCTGCATGTCTGCTTATAGGATCTTGTGGGCTGCAGGCATTAAATTACTCTTATATGTCATCTGCATACAGAAGACCGATGGGAAGACACAAATAATGGCATCCTGGCTATCCACAGCCCCAGGGAAAAAAATGTAAGGATGGTAAAGGTAAGGATATGAAGAGGAGCACACAATGAGTTTTTCTGAAAGTTCTCCTTTCCCTTTCCCTCTTCTGCCTATATTACAATAAGTTACAACAGACAGAGATTTTTGCTGGCTGTTGTAACAGCAACTTTGTCAGCCTAATTCTCCTGTAGCAGAAAGGGCTTAAGAGAACACTCACTGATCTTAGCAGTGGCCTTCAAGTGTTACAAAGGGGAGATGAGTATACGGAGAAGACAATACCTGTGTCCTCCCAACATTCCTCTGCACGTCTGCTTATAGGATCCAATGGGCTACGGGCATTAAATCACTCTTATATGTGATTTGCAGAATAGATGGGAAGGACACACATCATGTCATGTCAGCTGTTCCCAACCTCAGGAAAAAATGTTAGGTTTTGTTTATACTTGTGCTGGATCGGTTTCTGGATCTGTCACACTAACAACAGTGTCTAACAGATCCTTTTTAGTACAGGTGTAGCTGGGGGAGGATGGATGGGGCACTTGCCATAGGTACATGTAAATAAGGATGTGGAGGGGGGGCACATTATGAGTTTTTCTGCAAGTTCTGCTTCCTCCTCCCTCTTCTGCCTATATTGCAATAAGTTACAACAGCCATAGATTCTTCCCGGCTGTTGTAACATGAAACATCACCTCTATTATATGTGTGATTTTCAGTCCAAGTTGTAACTGTACCTCTGTATCAGTTTATTTCACTGTAAATTTGCATTATTCGTTCTAAAATAAACAGTATATGAACGTTATGTTATATTTCATGGCGAATTGGGGGATAAATTTAGTTTTAGGGGTTGTACATTAGTGGAAATACACGACATGCTCTTTTCTACAAACTGTGCCACGCATGCCCACAGGTTGTGCAGCTAAACCCCATTTACTATAATGTGGTTAGACTGCAATACCAGACACAACCTATTGACAGGTGTGGTGTTGTTTCTCAGTATTTTGCACAGGGTGAAGGAAATGCTAGTACATTGACTTATAATTGGGTCCATCAATTTCCGTATTGGTGTCCATTTTCGTGACGAGACTGGATGCAATTTAATGCAATGATATACTTCCCATGAAATCTGCTGCAATCTTTAACCAAGTTATCATTGCAGGTGTGAACAGAGCCTAAAAGTGACTAAACAGTATCAGCTCTTTGTGGTACCAGATAATGGTGGATCAAGAACAGGACAGAGGTAAAGGCTCTGCAGACTCCAGCCGGTGACCATGGACTTACCTCGTCTTCATCCTCGTCGTCTTCATCTGTGGAAGGACATGATATGGTACGGTCATTACTTTAACCCTCAATGCCAGGACATGTTACTATAGGAATTATTGGGAGTTAAGCTTGTAGGAAGAGAGATTACAGGAAACATAGCAGCAGATCCTAGAAGGAGCAATGTATGGAGTATGCTAAAAAATATTCTGATACATCGCCCTCTCCTGGCAGAATAGGAAAATGCCTTGTATGCAAAGCAATGTGACTGCTGATAGGTCCCCTATAGAGCAGTATATAAAAGATATGACTTATAGTAGTAAGAGATGCAAAGAAATCTGGAGGAGATTACCTTCTACTCCTTCATAATCTGGGTCGACCTGAAACAAAAGTTTATAAAGATATTTATTCCTCATTGCTTTTTTATGAAAAAAATTGCAAGTAAAGCAAAACTGAAGCAGCGTCTGATAATAAAGATGTGAGTACATTGAGGGGTGAATAAATGTAACAACATACTGTATGTGATGATGTCTTGTCCTGTGGTATCTGATGATGTCATGTATTGTGGTATATGATGATGTCATGTATTGTGGTCTATGATGATGTCATCTATTGTGCTATCTGATAATGACATGTATTGTGGTATATGATGATGTCATGTACTGTGGTATATGTCATGTATTGTGGTAAATGACGATGTCATGTTCTGTGGTATCTGATTATATCATGTATCGTGCTATCTGATGATGTCATGTAATGTGGTATCTGATGATGTCATGTATTGTTGTACAGGACAGTCTGGATTATTGGCTATAACCCTTACTGCATTCACACAGGGGACTCGGGAATCTCTGGGGCATTTACCCCCTAACCAGTAAAGGGAGTCCATCAGCAGTTCCGACCCCTGAATACTGCAGACAGTGCCATATAGAGGACATAGAGAACATACAGGGCCTGTGGCTCCTGCAGTATAAGTGCTATAGCCATCTTTATTTTCAGGGCAGAGCTTATATTTTTAGGGGCTTCTGAAACTACACAGAAATGATCCCCCGAGGTGCAGCAGGCTAGTGCTCCTCTATCTGCCACAATGATGGGTAGGAGGGATGCTGAGCTATGTGGTGCTGTATGACTAAGATAACATTCATATATGCATCTCCCAGCGCAGGCAGTGATCGGGCAGGACTTACCTCCTCAGGGGGCACTGGGGAAAGACAAAATATAGAGGGTTAGTTATCAGAATCACTCAGATTGTATAGGATGATACAAAACCTGGCCTATATGGGTTTGTGAGAAAATGGCATGGGTGGCACAAGAGTGATATCTGTGTGCTGTGCGTGACCTTCAAAGACTAAAACGTTTCATTAATGGGCCGGGTCACAAAATGGACAGTCCTGAGATTTGCCCTGGGCTCATGGGACCATTACAGAATAATGGGTTGTTGTCCGACTCGTAGACATTGAGAGCGCCCTGAAAAAGCACACGCATGTGCACGGAGCTTGGGAATGATATAAAACTTTGTGGGGATGATATAAAATTCTCTAACGTTGATACAAAACTTTATGGGGATGATCTAAAACCTTGTAGGGATAATACAAAGCTTGTAAGAATGATATAAATCTTTGCAAGGATGATCCAAAACTTTATGGAATGCTACGTGATATAAGGTCATGAATGATATAAATGATATTAAACTATGTAGAGAATTTGTAAAACATTGTAACAATGATCCAAAACTTTGTTCCTCTAAATGGAATCCTACCAGGGACAACAGAACATGAGAAGCCCTTGGTGTATTGGTTACAAGTAGAGATGGACGACTATAATGACGTCTGCCGGGTTGGCGGCGGAGAGAAAAGTCCTCCTTGTGGAGATTTGAATGCCAGTGTGAATCCAGCCTTAGAGGTCATCTGATGTCAGGGTATGACTATATGTGTGGTCAGGAGCAGGACCGCATCTATATACAGACATCTGTATACAGTAGGACAGGATTCTTTACAGTTAGAGTAGTCAGACTACAGAATGTCCTACCCTAAGACATAGCACTGACAGATATTATATCAACACATAAAAAATTGGAAGATACTTACCTAATAACCAATGACATTGGGAGTTACAATTAACCTTCATGATATATAACCTATGGAGAGACTGAGCTCGCCGGACCTGGGTCTATTCTAACTAAACATCTCTAACAATACTAAGGATTATCAGAGAGATCATGAGATTCATCTCAAATACACACAAAAAGTTTTGTGCATTGTCTTGATCACCATGGCGACAGACTACAAAGTAACTCGTGTAGTCACATCCTGCAGTAACTCTCTCTTTCATGTTTAAAGCTTCTTCTTAACCAAACGAATGTACAGAATGTGAGAAACTAAGAAATAGTAAGAAGACAGAAGGATACGACTGTGTATACAATAGCACACCAATCACTGGCGTGTTGTCATGCGGATCTGTCCAGAAATAATAGACACAGAACAGTAAGACATTATTCAATAAGACTGTTTGCTGAGATAGTTTGTTTTTCATTTCACATGCACCAAAGCAATAAAAATACCCAATTATAATCAGTGTTTAGTAAGTGTTATGTCATTCTATATTATATTCTTGTTTACAGTAGCTGGTAGTTTTATATTATATTATTGTACATATGAGGTATTATAGTAGATATATTCTTGTACATAGGAGCAGTATTATAGTAGTTATATTCTTGTACATAGGGGGCAGTATTATAGTGGTTTTTTTTTTTTTTTAAAAGGGGGCCGTATTATAGTAGTTATATTTTTGTACATAGGCGCAGTATTATAGTAGTTATATTCTTGCACATAAAGTAGGAGCAGTATTATAGTAGTTATATTCTGGCACATAAAGTAGGAGCAGTATTATAGTAGTTATATTCTTGTACATAGGAGCAGTATTATAGTAGTTATATTCTTGTACATAGGAGTAGTATTATAGTAGTTATATTCTTGCACATAGAGGGCAGTATTATAGTAGTTATATTCTTGTACATAGGAGCAGTATTATAGTAGTTATATTCTTGTACATAGGATCAGTATTATAGTAGTTATATTCTTGTACATAGGGGGCAGTATTATAGTAGTTATATTCTTGTACATAGGAGCAGTATTATAGTAGTTATATTCTTGTACATAGGAGCAGTATTATAGTAGTTATATTCTTGTACATAGGGGCAGTATTATAGTAGTTATATTCTTGTACATAGGAGCAGTATTATAGTAGTTATATTCTTGTACATAGGATCAGTATTATAGTAGTTATATTCTTGTACATAGGAGGTAGTATTATAGTAGTTATATTCTTGTACATAGGAGCAGTATTATAGTAGTTATATTCTTGCACATAAAGTAGGAGCAGTATTATAGTAGTTATATTCTTGTACATAGGAGGTAGTATTATAGTAGTTATATTCTGGCACATAAAGTAGGAGCAGTATTATAGTAGTTATATTCTTATACATAGGGGGCTGTATTATAGTAGTTATATTCTTGTACATAGGGGGCAGTATTATAGTAGTTATATTCTTGTACATAGGGGGCAGTATTATAGTAGTTATATTCTTGTACATAGGAGCAGTATTATAGTAGTTATATTCTTGTACATAGGATCAGTATTATAGTAGTTATATTCTTGTACATAGGGGGCAGTATTATAGTAGTTATATTCTTGTACATAGGATCAGTATTATAGTAGTTATATTCTTGTACATAGGGGGCAGTATTATAGTAGTTATATTCTTGTACATAGGATCAGTATTATAGTACTTATATTCTTGTACATAGGGGCAGTATTATAGTAGTTATATTCTTGTACATAGGAGCAGTATTATAGTAGTTATATTCTTGTACATAGGATCAGTATTATAGTAGTTATATTCTTCTACATAGGAGGTAGTATTATAGTAGTTATATTCTTGTACATAGGATCAGTATTATAGTAGTTACATTCTTGTACATAGGGGGCAGTATTATAGTAGTTATATTCTTGTACATAGGGGCAGTATTATAGTAGTTATATTCTTGTACATAGGAGCAGTATTATAGTAGTTATATTCTTGTACATAGGAGCAGTATTATAGTAGTTATATTCTTGTACATAGGAGCAGTATTATAGTAGTTATATTCTTGTACATAGGATCAGTATTATAGTAGTTATATTCTTGTACATAGGAGGTAGTATTATAGTAGTTATATTCTTGTACATAGGAGCAGTATTATAGTAGTTATATTCTGGCACATAAAGTAGGAGCAGTATTATAGTAGTTATATTCTTATACATAGGGGGCTGTATTATAGTAGTTATATTCTTGTACATAGGGGGCAGTATTATAGTAGTTATATTCTTGTACATAGGGGGCAGTATTATAGTAGTTATATTCTTGTACATAGGATCAGTATTATAGTAGTTATATTCTTGTACATAGGGGGCAGTATTATAGTAGTTATATTCTTGTACATAGGATCAGTATTATAGTACTTATATTCTTGTACATAGGGGCAGTATTATAGTAGTTATATTCTTGTACATAGGAGCAGTATTATAGTAGTTATATTCTTGTACATAGGATCAGTATTATAGTAGTTATATTCTTGTACATAGGATCAGTATTATAGTAGTTACATTCTTGTACATAGGGGGCAGTATTATAGTAGTTATATTCTTGTCCATAGGGGCAGTATTATAGTAGTTATATTCTTGTACATAGGAGCAGTATTATAGTAGTTATATTCTTGTACATAGGAGCAGTATTATAGTAGTTATATTCTTGTACATAGGAGCAGTATTATAGTAGTTATATTCTTGTACATAGGAGTAGTATTATAGTAGTTATATTCTTGTACATAGGATCAGTATTATAGTAGTTATATTCTTGTACATAGGGGCAGTATTATAGTAGTTATATTCTTGTACATAGGGGCAGTATTATAGTAGTTATATTCTTGTACATAGGATCAGTATTATAGTAGTTATATTCTTGTACATAGGGGCAGTATTATAGTAGTTATATTCTTGTACATAGGGGCAGTATTATAGTAGTTATATTCTTGTACATAGGATCAGTATTATAGTAGTTATATTCTTGTACATAGGGGCAGTATTATAGTAGTTATATTCTTGTACATAGGAGCAGTATTATAGTAGTTATATTCTTGTACATAGGAGTAGTATTATAGTAGTTATATTCTTGAACATAGGAGCAGTATTATAGTAGTTATATTCTTGTACATAGGAGCAGTATTATAGTAGTTATATTCTTGTACATAGGAGATAGTATTATAGTAGTTATATTCTTGTACATAGGAGCAGTATTATAGTAGTTATATTCTTGTACATAGGAGCAGTATTATAGTAGTTATATTCTTGTACATAGGAGATAGTATTATAGTAGTTATATTCTTGTACATAGGGGGCAGTATTATAGTAGTTATATTCTTGTACATAGGAGCAGTATTATAGTAGTTATATTCTTGTACATAGGGGGCAGTATTATAGTAGTTATATTCTTGTACATAGGAGTAGTATTATAGTAGTTATATTCTTGTACATAGGAGCAGTATTATAGTAGTTATATTCTTGTACATAGGAGCAGTATTATAGTAGTTATATTCTTGTACATAGGGGGCAGTATTATAGTAGTTATATTCTTGTACATAGGAGCAGTATTATAGTAGTTATATTCTTGTACATAGGAGGTAGTATTATAGTAGTTATATTCTTGTACATAGGAGCAGTATTATAGCAGTTATATTCTTGCACATAAAGTAGGAGCAGTATTATAGTAGTTATATTCTTGTACATAGGGGCAGTATTATAGTAGTTATATTCTTGTACATAGGGGTAGTATTATAGTAGTTATATTCTTGTACATAGGTGGGCAGTATTATAGTAGTGGGAATTTACGAATAAAATGAAAGCTGTGCTTTAAATGTCACCTTTAATTGCACAATCCTAACATTCTCTGACTTCTGTCTTCACAGAGATTTTGGACCCCCCCATATACATTATTATTAGTCAGCTGGTCCCACCAAAATTGGCAACTGCAGTCAACTATTATGTAATGTGTATGGCCAGTTTTAGATTTAGATCTGAAATAGTCCATTGAATAAACCTCGCAAGCAGAAATGGAAAACGCAGCGGGGGGCAGAAATTCAGTGACTAAGATCTCATATGTCTGCAGGGGAATCAGATGCTTGGCTAGGAGACAGCACTGCGTGTATTGCCCTCCCCTGGCAGAGCAGGGAAATGCCCTGTATACAATGCAGACTGTAGACTGCTGATGGATCCTATATAAAGCAGTATATAAAGAATCTGACTTATATTGATGGAAAGGGAAGCCGCAAGCAAAGAAATATGGAGGATAAAATACCTTCTGCTCCATTCGCAGATTCTCCGTTTTCTGGTTCCCCACCTAAAAGAACAAGAAATGTCTTAAAATAGGAAGTTTTCTCTTTGTTACTTGTAATGCCATTAAAGCTTAAGAGCGTAGCTAACGTCAAGGAAATTTGGATAGATCATTAGTACATTGTGTGTCCATGAGAGGTGACTCTATATCTGGCCATGACATGACTTGTATTCTGCATTATTTTGCAGTTTTCCCCTCTGCATGCCATATTTGCAGTTCTCTCTGAACTGGTGGGTGCAGACTAGCAGCCGCACCCGTACAACGTGCACATTGGAGAAGGACTCTTGTCTTCTTTTTTATACTTTTATTGATTTTTTTTTTGCACAATTTTGTAAGGGGGGAACAATCCATATTGTGGAATGAATAACGCTGGATTAAAGGACTTACCTCTCCTTCACCACCTTCTTCTGGTGCACCTGTGGAAGGATATGACGTGGAATATCCATTATTTCTGCTCTCCATAGTCAATACAAGGACATGTTACATGGGGTGTAGTATTATAGTAGTTATATTCTTGTACATAGGAGCAGTATTATAGTAGTTATATTCTTGTACATAGGAGCAGTATTATAGTAGTTATATTCTTGTACATAGGGCGCAGTATTATAGTGGTTATATTCTTGTATATAGGGGCAGTATTATAGTAGTTATATTCTTGTACATAGGAGTAGTATTATAGTAGTTATATTCTTGTACGTAGGAGTAGTATTATAGTAGTTATATTCTTGAACATAGGAGCAGTATTATAGTAGTTATATTCTTGTACATAGGAGCAGTATTATAGTAGTTATATTCTTGTACATAGGAGCAGTATTATAGTAGTTATATTCTTGTACATAGGAGCAATATTATAGTACTTATATTCTTGTACATAGGAGATAGTATTATAGTAGTTATATTCTTGTACATAGGGGCAGTATTATAGTAGTTATATTCTTGTACATAGGAGCAGTATTAGAGTAGTTATATTCTTGTACATAGGAGCAGTATTATAGTAGTTATATTCTTGTACATAGGAGCAGTATTATAGTAGTTATATTCTTGTACATAGGGGGCAATATTATAGTAGTTATATTCTTGTACATAGGAGCAGTATTATAGTAGTTATATTCTTGTACATAGGAGCAGTATTATAGTAGTTATATTCTTGTACATAGGAGTAGTATTATAGTAGCTATATTCTTGTACATAGGAGCAGTATTATAGTAGTTATATTCTTGTACATAGGAGCAGTATTATAGTAGTTATATTCTTGTACATAGGGGCAGTATTATAGTAGTTATATTCTTGTACATAGGGGGCAGTATTATAGTAGTTATATTCTTGTACATAGGGGCAGTATTATAGTAGTTATATTCTTGTACATAGGGGGCAGTATTATAGTAGTTATATTCTTGTACATAGGAGCAGTATTATAGTAGTTATATTCTTGTACATAGGGGGCAGTATTATAGTAGTTATATTCTTGTACATAGGGGCAGTATTATAGTAGTTATATTCTTGTACATAGGTGGGCAGTATTATAGTAGTTATATTCTTGTACATAGGGGCAGTATTATAGTAGTTATATTCTTGTACATAGGAGCAGTATTATAGTAGTTATATTCTTGTACATAGGGGGCAGTATTATAGTAGTTATATTCTTGTACATAGGGGCAGTATTATAGTAGTTATATTCTTGTACATAGGGGGCAGTATTATAGTAGTTATATTCTTGTACATAGGGGGCAGTATTATAGTAGTTATATTCTTGTACATAGGGGGCAGTATTATAGCAGTTATATTCTTGTACATAGGGGCAGTATTATAGTACTTATATTCTTGTACATAGGAGCAGTATTATAGTAGTTATATTCTTGCACATAGGGGCAGTATTATAGTAGTTATATTCTTGTACATAGGGGGCAGTATTATAGTAGTTATATTCTTGTACATAGGAGCAGTATTATAGTAGTTATATTCTTGTACATAGGGGGCAGTATTATAGTAGTTATATTCTTGTACATAGGGGCAGTATTATAGTAGTTATATTCTTGTACATAGGTGGGCAGTATTATAGTAGTTATATTCTTGTACATAGGGGCAGTATTATAGTAGTTATATTCTTGTACATAGGAGCAGTATTATAGTAGTTATATTCTTGTACATAGGGGGCAGTATTATAGTAGTTATATTCTTGTACATAGGGGGCAGTATTATAGTAGTTATATTCTTGTACATAGGGGCAGTATTATAGTAGTTATATTCTTGTACATAGGAGTAGTATTATAGTAGTTATATTCTTGTACATAGGGGGCAGTATTATAGTAGTTATATTCTTGTACATAGGGGCAGTATTATAGTAGTTATATTCTTGTACATAGGTGGGCAGTATTATAGTAGTGGGAATTTACGAATAAAATGAAAGCTGTGCTTTAAATGTCACCTTTAATTGCACAATCCTAACATTCTCTGACTTCTGTCTTCACAGAGATTTTGGAGCCCCCCCATATACATTATTATTAGTTAGCTGGTCCCACCAAAATTGGCAACTGCAGTCAACTATTATGTAATGTGTATGGCCAGTTTTAGATTTAGATCTGAAATAGTCCATTGAATAAACCTCGCAAGAAGAAATGGAAAACCCAGCGCTGGGCAGAAATTCAGTGACTAAGATCTCATATGTCTGCAGGGGAATCAGATGCTTGGCTAGGAGACAGCACTGCGTGTATTGCCCTCCCCTGGCAGAGCAGGGAAATGCCCTGTATACAATGCAGACTGTAGACTGCTGATGGATCCTATATAAAGCAGTATATAAAGAATCTGACTTATATTGATGGAAAGGGAAGACGCAAGCAAAGAAATATGGAGGATAAAATACCTTCTGCTCCATTCGCAGATTCTCCGTTTTCTGGTTCCACCTAAAAGAACAAGAAATGTCTTAAAATAGGAAGTTTTTCTTTGTTACTTTTAATGCCATTAAAGCTTAAAGCGTACCTAACGTCAACGAAATTTGGATAGATCATTAGTACATTGTGTGTCCATGAGAGGTGACTCTATATCTGGCCATGACATGACTTGTATTCTGCATTATTTTGCAGTTTTCCCCTCTGCATGCCATATTTGCAGTTCTCTCTGAACTGGTGGGTGCAGACTAGCTGCCGTACACCGCATACAGTGCACATTGGAGAAGGACTCCTATGGTCTTCTTTTTTATACTTTTATTGATTTTTTTTTTTGCACAATTTTGTAAGGGGAACAATCCATATTGTGGAATGAATAACGCTGGATTAAAGGACTTACCTCTCCTTCACCACCTTCTTCTGGTGCACCTGTGGAAGGATATGACGTGGAATATCCATTATTTCTGCTCTCCATAGTCAATACAAGGACATGTTACATGGGGTGTAGTATTATAGTAGTTATATTCTTGTACATAGGGGGCAGTATTATAGTAGTTATATTCTTGTACATAGGAGTAGTATTATAGTAGCTATATTCTTGTACATAGGAGCAGTATTATAGTAGTTATATTCTTGTACATATGAGCAGTATTATAGTAGTTATATTCTTGTACATAGGGGGCAGTATTATAGTAGTTATATTCTTGTACATAGGGGCAGTATTATAGTAGTTATATTCTTGTACATAGGGGGCAGTATTATAGTAGTTATATTCTTGTACATAGGGGCAGTATTATAGTAGTTATATTCTTGTACATAGGGGGCAGTATTATAGTAGTTATATTCTTGTACATAGGAGCAGTATTATAGTAGTTATATTCTTGTACATAGGGGGCAGTATTATAGTAGTTATATTCTTGTACATAGGGGCAGTATTATAGTAGTTATATTCTTGTACATAGGTGGGCAGTATTATAGTAGTTATATTCTTGTACATAGGGGCAGTATTATAGTAGTTATATTCTTGTACATAGGTGGGCAGTATTATAGTAGTTATATTCTTGTACATAGGAGCAGTATTATAGTAGTTATATTCTTGTACATAGGAGCAGTATTATAGTAGTTATATTCTTGTACATAGGAGCAGTATTATAGTAGTTATATTCTTGTACATAGGAGCAGTATTATAGTAGTTATATTCTTGTACATAGGAGCAGTATTATAGTAGTTATATTCTTGTACATAGGAGCAGTATTATAGTAGTTATATTCTTGTACATAAAGGGCAGTATTATAGTAGTTATATTCTTGTACATAGGAGCAGTATTATAGTAGTTATATTCTTGTACATAGGGGGCAGTATTATAGTAGTTATATTCTTGTACATAGGAGCAGTATTATAGTAGTTATATTCTTGTACATAGGGGGCAGTATTATAGTAGTTATATTCTTGTACATAGGAGCAGTATTATAGTAGTTATATTCTTGTACATAGGAGCAGTATTATAGTAGTTATATTCTTGTACATAGGAGTAGTATTATAGTAGCTATATTCTTGTACATAGGAGCAGTATTATAGTAGTTATATTCTTGTACATAGGAGCAGTATTATAGTAGTTATATTCTTGTACATAGGGGGCAATATTATAGTAGTTATATTCTTGTACATAGGAGCAGTATTATAGTAGTTATATTCTTGTACATAGGAGCAGTATTATAGTAGTTATATTCTTGTACATAGGAGTAGTATTATAGTAGCTATATTCTTGTACATAGGAGCAGTATTATAGTAGTTATATTCTTGTACATAGGAGTAGTATTATAGTAGTTATATTCTTGTACATAGGGGCAGTATTATAGTAGTTATATTCTTGTACATAGGGGGCAGTATTATAGTAGTTATATTCTTGTACATAGGGGCAGTATTATAGTAGTTATATTCTTGTACATAGGGGGCAGTATTATAGTAGTTATATTCTTGTACATAGGAGCAGTATTATAGTAGTTATATTCTTGTACATAGGGGGCAGTATTATAGTAGTTATATTCTTGTACATAGGGGCAGTATTATAGTAGTTATATTCTTGTACATAGGTGGGCAGTATTATAGTAGTTATATTCTTGTACATAGGGGCAGTATTATAGTAGTTATATTCTTGTACATAGGAGCAGTATTATAGTAGTTATATTCTTGTACATAGGGGGCAGTATTATAGTAGTTATATTCTTGTACATAGGGGCAGTATTATAGTAGTTATATTCTTGTACATAGGGGGCAGTATTATAGTAGTTATATTCTTGTACATAGGGGGCAGTATTATAGTAGTTATATTCTTGTACATAGGGGCAGTATTATAGTAGTTATATTCTTGTACATAGGGGGCAGTATTATAGTAGTTATATTCTTGTACATAGGAGCAATATTA